>PVJO010001674.1:106459-164671 GCA_004026905.1 Hystrix cristata | reverse complement strand
ATCGAACTCAGGGCCTTGTGCTTGCTGGGCAAGCACTCTAACCACTGAGCTAAATCCCCAGCTCCATAAACTGGGCCTTATCTTGACTGGTGCTGGGTGCAGAGAAGGTGAGCAGGGTGTCATGTATCACAGTTCAAGGATTAGGAGGAACATGGTCACACTCTGAAGCCCTCTAATGGGCTGACTGGAGAAGAGGGAACAGAAGTGGTCTGTGGTTTCCCAGAGGGCAAAAGAATGACTATCCTGGCGTTAGCAATACGTAGATTTCTGACCAGCACAAAGACCTTTCTAACAATAGTGGTGCCCAAGGATGCACTGGGCTGCCTCATGAGGCAGGGAGCACCTGCCACTCCAGGCTTGTGAGCAGACATGACAGGCCCTGGATGAGGTCTTCCAGAGAGTGGTGAGATGAGATTTAAGGCCCTATAAAGACAGGCTCTATTTTGAAAGACTTATTTGGAGCAATGATTGGAGAAGGCTCAGATATCATTAAGAGACTTGTTTTTTGTCCTGTCTGCTTTTATTTTCCCTGGCTGAACTCATTCTCTTAGTCACGGGGGGAAAGCACCTTTTAAAAAAGTAGGGTCACTAAACATAGTGTTTGACTCCATCGCTTTTGGCAGCTGCTACAAGCCCCACCCCAGAGTGCACTGAGCCTCGAAGGTCCACATGTCAGTCAAAGTTGTGAAATGGTCTAAATTAGAAAGGTAGATTGTGCATGTGTGTGTGTGTGTGTGTGTGTGTGTGTGTGTGTGTGTGATTTTATTTTGTGTCTCTTGGGGTCATGATGATGTCTGAGTCACAGCAGGAATCATTGCAAGCAACAGGGTTCCGAGAAAGGATTCCAAAAGCACCTTCCTGCCCCAGCTGTCTGCCCACCTTGGCCCTGAGCACGCTGCACTCCGCTCTGGGACTCCTTCCCCCATTCCTCTGGGGCTTCTTTAGTTCAGCCTCTTTTCCTTTATAGGTTCTGCCCTTTTCATTTACTTCCATGAAGCCAAATGTCACAGGAGGGGCTGTCAGAACTCCATGGGAGCTACCGCATTGTCTCATGCCTCCCATTCCCCAAAACTAGAAATTACTTGAAAGCAAGCCTCTGGATTTCAGAGAGGCCGGCAGGAAGCCCCCCACCCTTCAGGTGCTGTTTGTTGGATGAATGAATAAATAAATGAATAGAATTATTATTGGATTTTATTGATAGCTATAAGTCAAAAGCGCTGCTGGTATAAATGCGAATTTATAGAAAAATTTGTGGAGCTCATCCCTATTTTCTCTCTTTCTTACAAACACAAACTTTACCCCCTTGCCTCACAGCAGGTGTTAACAGAAAACCTTAATAAGCATTTTTTGTATGTCCTGAAAAAACAATATGAAAATTAGCATGAGCGATGACAAAAGGCAAATGGCAAATCAGGGGAAAATATATCTGCTGTGCATCAAACAAAAAGCTAATTTGTTTAACAGACAAAGAGATCTTACAACAACAAGCAACAAAAACAGAGCAGCCCAGGGAAGTGTGAGAAGAGGAAAGAAATGGCAATTCACACAAGAGGGAATACTCATGGCTAAAAACACATGGTTAGACAATGAAAATCACTCATACTTAGATAAAAGCAAATCGAGAAACGGAGTATCAATGCTCATCTATCAGACTGACAGAGACTAAAAAGCCTGAGCACCGCCAGTATGCAGGACAAGAGGGGAGGTCGGCACTGTCGCACAGAACAGGAGGACACACTGGCAAACCGTCTTTCAAGGTAATATGAGCCGTATCTATCAAAATGCACACACCCTTTGACTCAGCAATTTCATGTCTAGGAATTTACTAGTTTACTCCCTTAAGTGTACAAAGATACATGTATAAATGGTATGGTTACACTCTATGTCAGCAAAAAGCCTGAAGCCACACGAAAGTTCATCAGCAGGGTATTAAGGTAACAAATTATAGTAAGACCTACAATGGAATACTGTTGCTACCTTCCCTGAGACTCTTTTCATGTTACTGTCTTCTAGGACGCTGTACCTCCTATAGCAAGCATTATTCTGTACTTACTGCACGCCAGGCGTACTGTTAAACACATTACATGGATTATTTCATGCAATCTTGGTAAGTACACACTTTTATTACTCCCATTTTACAGATGGAGAAACTTAAGTGCAGGGGAGAAAGCAACCTATGGCAGTTTCCTAGGGCTGCCATAATAAATGACCCCAAATTATGTGGCTTAACACAACAGAAATATATTTTACCATAGTTCAAAAGGCCAGAAATCTAAATTGAGGTGATGGTAGGGTTGGTTCCTTCTGGGGGAACCACGGGAAGCGAGCATCTGTTCCATGTTTCTCCCAGCTTCTGGTGACTGCCAGTCATCCTGCCATCCCTTGGTTTGTCACTCCATCACTTCCAACTCGGACTCCATCATCACGTGGCTTCCTCCTTGTGTGTGTCTTCTCTTCTTATAAAGATTCTAGTCACTAGATTTAGGACTGGGCCTAATCCAATGTGATCTCACCTTAACTAATTCCATCTGTAAAGACCCCATTTCCCAAGTAAGGCCATATTCTGAGCTTCCAGGTGGACAGGACTTTGTGGGGGACAGAAAGCTAATGAGTGGTGGACCCGGAATTAGAATCTAGGCAGGAATCCGTGCTCTTCCTCACTGCTCCATGCTACCTGCAATGTTCTAGGCACCATCCTAAGATTTTACATGTAACGAATTAATCCCCACAACCAAGGTAAAGAATAATTACAAGTTATATAAGATCACAGTCGGTAACTGATAGACCGTAGATTTGTACCCAAGGAGGTGGATCTCGAGAGTCCACGCTCTTAAACACTCTGCTGAACCGCCTTCCGCCTAGTGTCCTGTCATGACTATATACTGAGAAGGAGGGTTAAGAAGACATTTCCTTCTACTGAACGACTGCCTGTCTCACTTGTACCAGGTATGAGGAATCCCCCCATTCATCTCATCTCCCTTTTCCCCTTGGCTTTGATGGCTCAACTCCGAACTAATCTGAGGGTCCAAATATAGTTGCTATCTTCAGCCAGGACGCCGCCACAGTTTTCTCTCCTTATTTTCTGTGTGGGTGTTCTTAACCTGTGCTTTTGAATGGGTTTCAGGGGTTCCCTGCAGCCACTGAAACAATAGATGAACACTTGTGTGTATGGATTTTTTTTTGAGCAGAGGTTTATAGTGCTAATTAGATCCCCAAAGAATTTCATGATCCTACTGTCTTTAAAAAACTTGTTTTTACCAGTTACATTGCCTGTAGAGGTTTATTTTAAGCCACCTTGAAACTTTTAATTGTATTAAATGGGATGCAATATAAAATCCGTGCACAAATCCACACAACGCTGCCATCCAGTCTGAATTTTTAAATCTTCCTGAGTTTGCAAGGAGGAAGCCCATCACCTTCATACTGCATCTGTATATTGCTGATTGTTTTTGAGATTTCAGGAACTTGAGTGTCACAGGTTCCCACCCCGGACACTGGCTATAAATACCAAACTTACAAGCAACGGGCTGACCAAAAGAGCCCTTGATTTTAAATCAGGGCTCAAATATATTCACACAGATTTTATAAAACACTATCTTAAATGCAACAACCAGGATACAATGTGACAACCAGCATGGGCCTCGGTACTTAACGTGAGGTGGTCTGTGGGTCCAGGATCGGAATCTGAACTCCCCACAATGAACGTAATCATCATGTACTGGAAACATGGACTAACAAAAATAACACCTTATGATGTTTACCAGAGCCTATTAGAAATTATTAGGCTTATTAGAAACAAGGAGACTCATTAGCAATTCGGACTCTCAAGCCTCATCTTACCCCTACTGAAACAGAACCTGAAGTTTTGAAAAGATACTAAGTGACTGAAACGCACATTAGAGAAGCGCTGAGATAGACATGAGGGGTACATGGAGGCACTGGAGCGAACGAGGTTATGGGAAGTTGTGGGGTGGGAAGAAAACAGGGTTGGAGGTGGCATCAGCATTGAAGGGATCGGTAGCAAGATGAGTCCACGAAGATAGCTGAGTGAGGCCAAGAGACATTTTTGTTTCCCTGGGTTCCTCTGGCCATGCAAGCAAATGCCCAGTGTCACTGAGCACCACCTACCACGGGCATCTCTAGGAACAGCCTCAGGGCGCCACCCCATGAGCCCCAGAGTGCATCGTGGCTGGGCCGGGACAGTGGTAAGGCTTGTCTCCTTCCTCCCTCCCTTGCTCCTCTTGGGGCCAGGTAAGTCCAGCTCTTATGTAAAATCAAGTAAGGGAAAAATGCTCGAGTGTATTTAGCTTTTCAAATCAGACAAGGACCCAACCCCTCCTAATGTCAAGAAATCCTTCCAGACTGTGTCCTAGGTTGACTCCAATGAGCTCATTCTTTCAGTATCATTAAGGGCAAAGTGAGTCAGGTCCTAAAATAATTAACCAAGAAGATTTTACCAAACAAAAGAAAAGGGAGGAAATGGTCCCAGAACTGTGCTAAATCATGTTGTGCCATAGAAGCAGAACTGTCCTGTGACTTTAAACCGATAATGGCTCTTAGCATCCAAGTAATTGATCTATCTGTGGTTCTGGCTAAAGGGGAAAGTGAATTGGCTTCTCTGGAAGTGTTGGCAGCCTGACCGGTCTATTAGTAAGACAGAAAAAATCAAAACATTGACTGGAAAAGGCCATTATGCTTGGGCTCAGCAGGAGTCATCAATAGATGAGGTCATTTCAGAAATAAGCAAGCCAAGGTCATGAGGCCCCTGGGCAGGGCCACACACCCTTCATGGGGGCAACACTGCCCTCCTCATGGATCCTGAGGTCTGCCTGGGGACACAGAGACCCAAGCCAGGACCTGCTTCTTTTTATCTTTTTGTTCAGCTTGGGTCTAAGGGATGAAGGCCACCGCAGAGCTTGTGCTAGTCAGCAGGTTATTAAGGCAGGCGTTCGGTCCTGCCGTGGGCACATCCCTTGGGTTGTCTTCTAATGCTTTTGCCTTCTCCTGGGTTCTTGTCTACCTCTTATCACACTCTTCATCCTCAGAGCACCTGCCTCCCCTCTGTGCCCTGTCCACAGCTGCTACCTTCCCTCTCCCTTCCTTTCTTATCTAAACTTTGGAAAGAGTTGAGGGCCATCTCAGCTCCCCCGAGCTCCTGCCTCTCTGCCCCTCACCAACACTAATAATACTGTCCCAAGGTACTGGGCTCTGGGTTGAGGGCTTTCCCATCATCATCTCACTAAATATCCACAGCTGCCCATAGGAAATGAGTGCTACTGTTAGCCCCATTGTAGAGAGGGGGAAACTGAGGCTTCGAGAGGCTGGGTCACTGGCAGATCCTTTTTATTCTCTGCCATGCCCTGGTCAAAGTCACTTATACCTCCTGCCAATTCTTACAGCCCCTTCCCAGTTCTTACAATCTTCTTTTCTGCAGTGACTGTCACTGCCCACTTCTTTCGTTCTTGGCTCCTGGGAAGCCACTTTCTTCCTCTTTTTCCCCACCCTTTCTTCCTGGGTGGATGCCTCAGATTACATCACTGGCATGTTTTTCCTTCATGTCAGAAGTATTAACAAGGGAGCCTCTGAGCCTGGGATTCCAGGTCCACTAGGGATCATCTGGTCCATCCCTTCCTTCCTCAGGGTCACTCCAGGTGGGCAGCAGAGTGGGGCTGGAGCCAGGGTCCCCCCAGTATGCCTTCTGTTACCCACTCCTTGTTCTCTGTTTTTGCTGAGCTGCAGGAAGCCACCCCGCCCAGGAGTAGGGAGAAGGTGTGAGACCCTGATAAGGCGGGGTGGAGGCTATTTTTAGAGAACACTGGCTTTCCACTTCGCTGGGGAGGAACCCAAGAGCCAGTGACTAAACCAGGGGTTTGCAAGACTAGCTCATTAGAGGCAATACACCAAAGTGACAGTGTTCCTTGTTTTCACTCTGCCTGTCTGTTGTGTGGCTTGGATTAATGGGAATCTGGCTATTTGGCGTCATTTCCCCTTAGTTCTTCTATGTGTGAGACTTCGAGTGGCTTTAGAGAAAACATACGTAAAAGGAGTAGAAACAAAAGAAACTAGGATGAGGGCCCTATTGCAAAGGAAAGTCCTGGACAGCAGCTGAACCCCGAAGAGGGGCATTGGTGGGTTGCTCGGAGAGCTGTAATACCCGCCTGCACAAAGGGAAGGGGCAGAGAAAAATGTGGAGACTGTAGACCTGATGTCCAGCTGGTGACCTTGAGCAGGGGGCTCTGAGGTCCTTCATGGACAAGATGGTGTTCAGGCGGGAGATGACAGATGGGATCCTCTGGGTGCCCAGGGCCCAGAATCCAGGTTCCGACTGGCTCTGAGATTCCGACATGGAAGAACTTGGGCCAGGTGTCCTTCAAGAGTCTCAAAGGGAGGGTCAGAGCCCAGCACTGCAGCGAGGGTCAGTTAATGGCAGTGGTGGATGAGGATGGAGGACAGCCATACAGGAGGGGAAACTGAGGCTAGGAAGCGCTGGATTGGAGCCCCTGGTCCTGCCCTATCTGCAAGGTCTAAAGCTGTGTAAGTCACTTGCTGCTTTGCCAAGGTGATGCTGGTACCCAGCAAAGATGCCCCTAAGTACCTCAGGGGTGCACTTTCTGCGAGTGTACAGCCTGGGGTATTCCGAGGGCCTTACTGGATCCCAAGGTGTGATCCAAGTTGGGGAAACCACAGCAGTCTCAGACCTCTGCCACCGCTCGCGATGTGCGCGGCTGTGCCCTGCGCTTCCCGACCAGAGCCGGCGAACAGGTGGGGGGAGCTCGCGGCCCGCTGCTCTCGCTGCCCGGGTCCCTAGGCGCTTCCCAGGAGCCTAACCTCGTCCTACGAACGGGGAGAGCGACATCTAGAGAAGGGAGCGGGCTCTCCAAGGCCATCTCGCAAGCTGACTACAGCGAGGAGACTCCCGCCTCCGGGTTCCCTGATCCGCCCCACCTGGCTGCCTCCGCGTGCGCCCGTGATGCTTTAAACTCCGTTGTCTGCCGCCGCGGGGGAAACTTTTCTCGTTGCCGACGGGCTCGGCGCGAACTGGGCTCCGCGTCCCACCAGCACGACGCCCCCACTCCCGCCCCTGGCTCTCCGCGGGGGGAGGAAGCCGCGCCCGGGCGCCTGGCGCGGGTGGCACCTGCACCTGCCGAGCGCCCGCGGTCCCCCTGGCGTCCACAGAGGCGACGCGAAGGTCCAGGCGGAGGGCGCCGGGCGCGGGGCGGCGGGAACGCGAGCGCCCCGGAGCGGAGCGCGGGTCTCCGGCCCCCCGACACTCGGGCTCCCCAGCCCCGAGGCAACCCGAGGCGGCAGCTATTTATAGAGGGAGCCACGCTCAGTCTCTCTTGGCGGCGGCAGCGACAGCTGAATATTTTGCCCAGATATGGCTGGGGCCCAAGCGCCGGGGCAGAGAGCCCCGCGAGCCCGAGGGGGACCCCAGGAGGGTGAAGGGCTTACCCGTGCGCAGAGCAGGGGCCGACGCGGTTGGTGGCGGGGAGAGCGCGGGCGACTGGCGAGCGAGCGGAGCGCGGGGCTGCGGGCGCTGTGGGCTGCGGGGGGTGGGAACTAGGGGCGGGCCCGGCTCCGCGCTGTCACCGCGCCCCGCCCCGCCCCGCCCACCGCCCTCTCCCTCCGCCCTCCCTGTCCACTCGGGGGCTCCGAGGCTCGGCGCGCGGTCCCCGGCCCGGGAGCGACACCCGCTGGGGGCGGCGCCGGCAGGGCCCGGCCACCCCAGGTGAAGGTGCGTCACGCACTGCCTTGGTCTCGGTGTCTCTACTTGTCCCAGAAGAGTTTAAGCGATGTAGAGTTAGTTATTTGGAAAAAGCGGCAGATTTTTATTCCTGCGGGGCCTAGAATTTTTCGGAGGTCCTCAATGGCGATAGATTAAAGCCAGCCAAGGGGCCGCTGCACCTCCGCCGCCATGGAAGCAGCGATCCTTCTCATCTCCCCAGCAGCTCGGCGAGCTCTGGCAGGAGCCCAGGCTTTAATAACATCATTTGGCGAACACAAAATTCCAAGAGTCGAACGCATTCTCTCTACTCTGTACTAAGAGACAATGGAGTGTCCAAAATAAGGACTTAAAATGACCACGACGGAAAAAGTTCCACCTTCTTAAAAGGCAATGTTTTCCAGAACAAATCACTTAAACAGAAATTTTAAGTGTTTTAATAAATGACACATGCAAAGGAATTTGTAGGGACATAGGAAAACCTCTCAAATTGGAGTCTTACAGTAAAGTTTGGGGTGGGGAAGACACTAAGAAAAATCAACCCTTAATCTTCGTACTGTATATAACTGAGAGGCACTCGTTTTTAAATCACCTTTTCATAAAGATGTGTTTCTATAAAACTCACAGCTATGAGAGTGCACTTTTCAAGGGGCATATGTCATATTTTTAAAAGTCGTGGTTTAATATTTAAGATTATTTTAGACACTTTTGTTATGATCTCAAACATGTAGGTGCAAACAACAAACGTGTTACCTTCCTGAAGTTTTAGTGTGAACACTGTAAATCAACCATCAGTCAGGAAACACTATCAGCAGCTCAGAAGCCAACCTGTCCCTCCTGGGTCACAACTCCCTCCCACACGTTTTCTTGACCTTTTTGGTAACTGTGTCCTTGCTTTCTTGACACTGTGTTGAGATTAATATGTAGTGTTTCGTGCACCTCTCGTGTTTTCCAACCTATGACTATACTACAATCTTAAAAATCCGTTTTACTATTAGTGGACATTCAGGTTGCTTAATTATTACAAATAGTGCTGCTGTGAACATTCTCTCCCGTGAGATGCACGTGCACATGGCAAATGCCTGCCACTTCCTCCAAAGGATTTGAATAGTACTATTTTACAAAGCAGTTTCACACCTATAATACCACTTGAGATTAACCAAGATTCGAAATAGTGTAGTCATTTGGGTACAAGAGCAATGGTATCATATTGAGGTTCCAAATCATTGTGCCTACAGATTCCTGGGTTGACACATTTATGTTTATTGGCCAGTTGGATTTCCTCTTTTGCGAAGGGGTTGTTCAAATTATTAACCATTTTTCTTCTTATTCATCTTTTGTTTACTGAACAAATTCAATATGGTGGTACCAAATTGGATAAAAACAGAATAAAATTTCCTCATAAGGTCAACCTTGAATCTAACTATTGAATTTGATTCTGTTCTTGTCCAGTTCTGTTTGTGACCAGAATTGTGGAAAGAATTAAATTCATGAACCAATATATATATCGGTTCTTCCACTCTGAGCTTTGCCTCATCTTCTTAATAATGTCTTTTAATGTCTTTTGAAGAACTGGTGTTTTTAGTTTTAAAAGTCTGTCAATCTTTTTCTGTATCAGTAGTACTTTGTGTGTCCTGTATAAAAACTATTTTCTACCCTTGGGCTAGAGGTATTTTCCCATGTTCTCTTCTGACCTTAGCTTTCACATTTAGGTTTCCAGTCCACCTAGGATTGACTTGGGAATACGGGGTAAAGTAGAGGATAAGTTCATTTGTTTGCTAAACTGTCCCAGCACCAGATTAATTTTACAGTTATATCAACAAATATAAACATTTTAAAAAGTAATAGAAACGTTTCTAGTCATTGAAAGAGAAACCACTGTTTTTACTTGTACATAATTTGAGGATTTTTGCCTTTGTTGTTAGGGAAAGAGACCACTATAAAAAATGTGTGCTATTTTATTTCGCATAAACATTTATGTATCAGAATATCTTTATTTCATCAAGATTGTTTTAATTACTGGCCTAAATATTCTTGAGTTTTCAATCAGTCTAAACATATTAAATACATATTTTTAAGAGCTAATTTCTATATGCTTAAGATGAAAAACTTAAAACATTTGGTCTTGTTTTTCCTGGATTCTCAAATAAAAACAGGTAACTTTAAGAATGCTTTTATATATCTATCTCCATATTCGTCTCATTAGCCAAAAAACAACAGTGGTGGGAGCAGGAACAGCATGGAAACTGTCAGACAGTACAAATCAAGGCTCATCTCCCTGCTCCTACCAGAACTGGTCTTCAAGCATTTACAGATATATTCTAGACCAAGACTTGTCCCTCATCAAGGGCTCACAATCTAGTTTGTGTGGTTGGTACAGATTACTAGTTGTGTACAACAAAGTTCAGTGAGACATGGCGTTCAGGAGGGGCATAATCAAAGTAAAATGGAGTTAGAAAGGGGCACCAGAGAAAGCTTTGTGGTTAGCTCAGAAGGTCCGACAGGACACTGACAAAAGAAGGTGGGGAAGAATGAGCTGCAGGCCGAGTGGCTGGAGTAAGTACAGTTAAAAGGGCAGCAAGTCTTGTTTTAGGATGTCAGTAGTCCTGGACGAACATATGTGGGGTGAAAGGATCAGATAAAGGTCCAGTGTGGCTGCAGCCAGAGGTGGTAGACAAGGGTAGGAGGACTACGGACAGCCTGGCTCTTGACTTTGGGCAATGAGAAGCCACTCAAGATTTGGAAGGAGGGGCATGCTGGTTTGCCTGGCCTGCTCTCGTGGCAATGTGATGTGCTAAGTAAAGGCCAAGTCTTCACATGCTTTTGGGATCACTTGCTTTGGGACACACTACCATACCAGGGAAGAGCTGAAGTCATGAAACTCTCAGTTTAACTGGAGGAAGAACCCAGCATTTCAAGGAAGACAACATCAATGGAAAAGGACACTTTCATCTTAATACTACAAAGCCTACAAATGACAAAGTAGCCAGTTATAATATTGATAAACTTTTTAATTCTAGTATTATAGTAGTAATTCAAGTGCAATTTGCTTTGAAAAGTCAACTCTGTCGAAACAAAACTTGTTAAATATCTCTCATTAAACACATATTCTTTTCAACCTCCCACAACAGTCAGAGCCATGTAGCAGATATAAGATGTTTCTAAAGCCTACTACATTTTGTTATTGCTAAAATAAAATCTGAATTAGTTGTTGTGGTCTCAAAAGCTGTGATTAATTAACTTTTGAAGACTCTACAGGATACTGTGACATGAAATCATGAATCCAGGTATCGGTGTCTGGAAGCGATGTATCCACTAGATAGACCACTACTCTTCGGTCCCAGGGGTTAGGATTTTCAATAACTTCTTGTACCAGTGCCACCAGAGGTTTCTTCTCCACATGGTTTCGAAACACCATCGAAGCCTCTTCGGACCACTGGCTGCACTTCACTCCTAGGAGAAAGACAGAGAGTGAGACGCCTTTCTCTGATCATTTCAATGGAAAACTATTAGTCAGTTCTAAAGTAGTTTATGCATCCCATATCAGAGCTGCCTAAGGTAGAAAACAGCTCCTGAACAATCACACAGCATCTAGATTGTAGTTTTTCTACTCTGAGTACAGTCACTTCTGTAAGCCTTCACCTCCCAATACAAGTTTCATTTGAGATTTGATGCTGTATTATGAAATGAGGTAGTATTAACTACTCACATTTCCCATACATAAGGTATTTGTAAGCTAACAATTGAGAATAAAATCTCAATAATATTAGTGACATTTCTCTTAAAAGTTTTTTCCCTGATGGGCCAAATAGAGTTTAAAAAAGAATTGCTATATGATCTATTTACAGTGTGTCATGGAGGGGGCACTGCATTCAAAGTCAGGAAATTCAGTTACTCCCTATTCTCAGTTCTTCTATAAGGTGTTGTGATTTTGGGCCTATCAGCTCATCTCTTGGTCCTCAGTTTACCTATCATAAAAGAAACTGGTTGGACCAGAAGAATTTTAAGCTCCACACATCTCTAAATTTCTATGATGTTTGAGCTTGAACATTTAAAGAATTCTGAATATGAACTTAAAACAAAATTGAAATAAAAAACATTTTACTAAGTCCACATATACTAGGTTAGACAAACTACCAGTTATGTCAAGGGAATGAAGGCCTGAGAGTCTTAGACATAGTTTTAGAAGATTTGCCATCTATAGAGCAAGAGGAATAAAATCTTCAATTACTAAGAATTTCTCACAAGGGAAGCCTGAGCGTCTCATTTTACCTGCAGCAGCCATGACAATTTTTAAATCATGTTAGTTAGTCTGTTAGTTAGTTATTGATTGGTTGAGACAGGGTCTTGCTATATAGTTCAGGCTGGCCTCGAACTCGAGATAATCCTCCTGCCTCAGCCTCTTGAGTACTGAGATTATAGGTGGGCACCACCACACATAGCTAAGTCATGTTATTTAATAAACAGTAAGATAACCCTAATCAGCAAGGTAAGAAATGACCCACTGCAGCTCCATTATATCTATGATCCATGGCATCAAGTGTAAAGTCACATCGTACAGCTACAAAGAACGTGTGCATAAAAGTCACAGGAAATGAAGCAGAAACCCGCTGGGAACCTCGGGAGTGACCCCATTTGCAAAAGCATCAGGGTTCATCCCAAGGACCCTGGAGAAGCCTTACAATATACTGAGGATGCACTGTGGATTCCACTTAGCTTCCATGGACTTCTTAGACTCTAGGGTTATGCGCAAACTTCCTAGGGCTTGGCTGGATGAGAACCAAGTCTATCCGAGTGTAGCCTCCAACAACTATGTCACAACAGGTGCCTCCCATGAAACTCCCAGTCCGTATCAGTCCTCTGTCTAGTGGATGGCTATGCTGGAGCAAGAGAGACACATTCTGTACCATATACATTCTTGAACATTTCTTCTTGTAATCTGATGCCAGAAAGGCTCTGTGACTTATGAGCAAGTTAGTGGAAAGGCGTGGCAAAAGTGAGCCTAGGAAGGAACTAAGTCAAGATGAGACTCACCAGCAAGACAACATTTCCAGACACAGGTGTACCCGGAAACACGCACACATTTGTGCTACATGCTTAGTCTACAAGGGGATTTTATATATTCATTCTCTCATCTGGCCCACCTATTAGTTCAGACACATAAGCAGGACAGGGATTCACTGGTCATTTTATAAATAATTACAGGGGTGGGTAAGAAGAAAAATATTTGAATCCAGAACTCCTCACTTCCAAACTATACCTTTCATTCTGAGAAGAAAGCATGCAGTGAAGAAAGGTGTACACTGGAGAAGCAGACTGCTGGATTTGAGGCTGTGGGGTCTTGAGCAGGATACTTAACTTCTCTGAGCTTGTTTCCCTCTCTGGTGACAGTCACAGTGCCTGGTGCCTAAGCCTCCCAGCAGGGGGACAATTCAATGAAATGAAGTGTCTGGTAGAATTTTATGAGGTAAGAAGTTGTCACTCCATCCTAATGACAAATAAAATGCTGGAAAACTGAAAAGTGAAGTTACAGGGCAATCTGCTGCCCCCAAAGTGGAGAGATACAGTAGGTTACAACTTACTGGAAGAAAAATCAATGACCACAGATCTCAGAGAGCCAGTGCAGGAGCAGGAAAACCTAGACTATTAACTGAGGCTCATACAGACAAGTCTGAGTGTTAAAAATTCTAGCAGGACCAAGTTATGCTCCCCTCGCCCACCTGCTCCTGGCACTTCTATAGGTTTTCCTTCCAAGAGCACTACCTCCAGGTCCTCACAATGACAATCAGAGAAAAATTCCTCATGCTTCCAGCAAGGGGCAGGAGAGGGACATTCTGAAATGCACCAGACCGCTCTGTTAACAGCCCTGCCCTCAGGAGAAAGGGTTCTAACAGAGCCTGGCCTGCTGGGGTTTCATCAGAGCCTCCTTCACCTGGGTGAAGGGAAATGCCCAACTCCACTCCCCTCTAGCCATCTTGCTCCACCTAAAGGTGGACCTTGAGAAGCATGAGTGAAGTTCACAGCACGGGGGTGTAGGCTTACAGAAACTCAGACCTCACCATGGGATTACAGACACCTCTCGCTTCCCTCACATACCTTGCGACTGCATTTCTAAAGGCCTTTCTGTGGGACTTTCCCACCAACCTGTACATCATGTACACCTACCTTTCAGCAAAACACACAGGTGATACTAAAGGCAAAAAGCACAGTTTGAAGAGACTGAACAAGCACCAGAATCAGAGTTAGATATGGCAGGAATGTTGGAATGATCAGACCAGGAATTTAAAACAATTATGATTAATATGCTAAGGACTTTAACAGATGAAGTAGACAACATGTAGGAACAGATTGATGGGGCTGTGGGAATAGCCCAGTGATGTAACACTTGGTTAACATGTGAGAGATCCTGGGTTCAATCCCTAGTCCCACCAAAAAAGAAAATAAAAAAGATGGATTAAAAAAAAAAGGATGGATAATTTAAGCAGAAAGATGGACATTTTTTTCAGTACTGGGAATTGAACCCAGGGCCTTCAAACTGAGCTACATCCTCAGCCCTTTTTTATTTTCTATTTTGAGGCAAGTTCTTGCTAAGTTCCTAAACTGCCCAGGCTGGGTTCAAACTTGTGACTCTCCTGCCTCAGTCTCCCAGAGTGCTGAGATGACAGGTGTGTACCACCCCTGACCCCGCACCTAGAGATGGACATTTTTAAGTATGAATAGAAAAAGAAACCCTAGAAAGCAAAAACACTGCAACAGAAACGAATGCCTGGATGAGTTCATCAATAGACTGCATATGGCCAAGGAAAGGCCTCTGTTCTTGAGAATGTGACAACAAAAATTTCTGAAACTAAAAAGCAAACAGCAAAAAGACTAAAAAAAGAGAAACAACACAGTATCTAAAAACTGGGGGGCAACAACAAAAGGTATAAAGATATGTTTAAGGGGAAAACTAGGAGAAGAATGAACGAACATCAGAAACAATAGTAATAGAATTTTCTCCAGTTAGTGTCAGATTCAGGAAGCTTAGAGAACACCAAGCAGGAGTAATGCTTTCAATACATGTAGGTATGTCATAATCAAATGCTAGAAAACCAAAGATAAACAAAATCTTGAAAGAAGCCAGAGGAATAAAGGAGGAACAAAGGAACAAAGATAAGAATACAGAGGAACAAAGATAAGAATTACATTCAACTTCTCAGAAACTATTCAAGCAATGAAAGCGAGTGCTGAAAAAAACTCACCAACTGGAATTCTGGACCCTGTAAAGTAACCTTCAAAAGTAAAGGAGGCGGGCTGGAGGTGTAGCTCAGTGGAGGGGATGCTTGCTTAGCATGTGCAAGGCCCTGGGTTCAATTCCCCAGTGCTAGGGGTGGGGAAAGTGGGCACATGGAGACCCAGACAAACAGAGATTAGAGGAGTTTGTTTGTTAGCCTTGGAAAAAATGTTAAAAGAAGTTCTTCAGAGAAAAAAAAATTAAACTTGGATCTACATGAAGAAAGGAAAGCATCACAGAAAGAGTGAACATAAAATTTTTTCTTATTCTTAATTGATCTAACAGATAACTTCCAAATAACATCAACCATGTATTTGAATATGTATAATTATATACATAAATACAATAAATGTCTACAAAAATGAAGGGCAAGAGGAAGAAATTATTTTGTTATAAGGTATCTGCACTACCTATGAAGCAGTGTAACATTATTTGAAAGTGGACTTGGATTAGTTATAAATGTATATTGCAAATTCTAGGGTAACCACTAAAAAAGGTAACAAAAAAAGAAATATACTATGCTAAGAAAGAACTCATAAAATGCTCAAAAACACAAAAAGCAGAAAAGCATAAATGACAAGAATAAAGAACAAATTGGTGTGGCAGTGCACGCCAGTAATCCTATCACTCTGATCACTCTGGGAGTTGGAAGGAGGAGAATCACAAGTTTGAGTCCAGTCTGGGTAATTTAATGACTTGGATCCTGCCTCAAAATAAAAAATTTTGAAAAGGGCTGGAGACGTAGTTCAGTGTGCAGGCCCTGGTTTTAATTTCCAGTGTATGTGTGTGCATGTGAGAGAGAGAGGGAGAGGGAGAATAAGGACAACAAATAGAAAATGATAATAAATATGGCAGAAATTAATCTGTATTGATAATAACTAAATTTCACTAGTCTCAATACACCAGATATTGGACAGATATTGTCGGAATGGATAAAAAAATAAGACCCAATTATTATGTTATTGGCAAGAAATCCACTTTAAATATAAAGACACATATAGAGAAAAGTTAAAGGATGGAGAAAGATACACCACGCCAATACTAATCAAAAGAAAGCAGGAGTAGGTATATTAGTTTCAGACAAAGTAGACTTCAGGGCAAGGAAAGTTATCTGGGATAAAGAGAAGCACTGCATAATGGTAAAGAGTTCAGTTCTCCAAGGAGATATAGTAATATTTAATATGTAAGCACCTAACATTAGAGTGTCAAAATATGTATGGCAAAATGATCAAACTGCAAGGAGAAACAGATGAATTCACTATGACAGTTAGACTTTAATACTCTGTACCAGAAATGAACAGATTCAGCAGAGAATCAGTAAGCAAACACTGAACTCAACAACACGACCAATTAACTAAATATAAGTGACATCTAAAAGTGACTTTATCCAATAAGAGCAGATTATAATTCTCAAGTTCACATGGAATATTCACCAAGACAGGTCACATCCTGGGACAGAAACATGACCTTAACAAATTTAAAAGAACATAAATCATACAATGCCTCCTCTCTGAGCACAGAGGAGTTAGAAACCAAAAAAAAAAAAAAAAAAAAGAACAAAGCTGGAAAATTAAACACACGCAGGATGAACAACAAACACAATTCTAACACATGGATGAAAGAAGAGATCTCAAGAGAAATTTAAAAATATTTTCAGCTAAACCCCAATTGGACAAGAAATAGTACCAAGAATCAACAAATAGGATATATCAAATTAAAAAGCTTCTGCACAGCAAAGTAAATGACAACAGAGTAAAGAGACAACCTACAGAATGGGAAAAAATTTTTCCAGCTATTCCTTAGAGGACTAATATCTAGAATATATAAAGAGCTCAGAAAATTAGACCCCCCCAAAATTAAAAGACTCACTCAAGAAGTGGACATGTGAAATGAATAGATAATTCTCAGAAGAGGAAGTACAAATGGCCAATAAATACATGACAAAAGTCATCACCTCTGTCCATCAGAGAAAAGCAAATTAAAACCACATGAAGATTCCATCTTACTCCCAGAAACCAAATAATAATGAATGCTAGTGAGGCTGTGGGGGGAAAAGGAACCCTTCTACATCGCTGGTGGGAATGTAAACTAGTACAGCCACTATGGAAATTAGTAGAAATTCCTGAAAAAACTAAAACTAGAAATTCCACTTGACCCAGCTATTTCCCTTCTAGGTATCTTCTTGAAAGAGTTAAAGTCAACATATTACAGTGATACATACATATCCATGTTTATAGCACACTCTATAATAGCTAAATCTTGAAATCAGCCTATACTGCCAAAAACGGATGAGTGTATGAGAAAATGCAGTACTTATATACAATGGAGTATTACTTTGCCAAGAAGAATAAACTTGAATCATCTGTAGGAAAATGGATGCTCCTTGAGACATTATGTTAAGTGAAATAAATCAGACACACAAGCTTAAATATCACATGGTTTCTCTTATATGAGAAACCCAAAGTATAAATAAAGAGCATAATGAAGAACAGATGTAAGAAGTAGGGAGATAGATCTCGCTCATATGAGAAAGGCAATTAAGAGATGAAAGTATGGGAGGGAGGGGAAGGGGTTGAAAAAAAGAATTCAAATGTGTCAGGTACACATACCAACTCCTCATAAGAATTACAATCATGTATTAGAAACATGTACTAATAAAAAATACAAACTGAAAAAATAAAGTTCTAAGGCAGAATGCAAAAAAACATTTTAAGTTGAAAAATGAAAACAGCATATCAAAATTTGATGAAACAAAAATAGTGATTAAAAGGACATTTATAGCATTGACTACATATATTAGACAAGGCGGCAGCACTAAAGTGGCTGGTAGAGTCCCTAGCACGTGGTAAGCACAAATGACCATTTTGCTAGTGATGCAGATGACGGTGCCAGGCACTCAATCCTCATAGAGACCCCCTGTCTGGAAAATTTGATGCTCATGTTTGATAAAATGTGTTATTAGCAAAACTTGACCACTGAAAGTGAAAAATGAAAAAAATGTGACCATTAAATCTGAAGAACCTACTTAAAGGTGTGAGTCCAAAGCAGTCTATCTAGTGGCCACGCCATGTGCAAAGTGCCAATTTTGCTTTATATCCAATTACCATGAGAATTTCTGTTGAATATAGACATAGAGAAAATGGCAAATATTTCAAAATAAGGCAATATATAACCAATAAAAGCTGATAAATAAAAGAAGAATCTATATACATCATTTCTTTCATTGCTGAGATCCAATAGCTCCTGCTGGTGTGTGACAAGTATGGGCTAATGAGGCTGAGGACTGCAGGGATCAGTGTGGCACTGTGTGGTCACGATATGACATATGCCCGTGCGGCAGGACACAGAGAGCCCAGGTGACTGTGGGTATCTGCACTCTTCAGCTCTTCTGGCCTCCATTCCTGTGGCTGATGCTGACAGGCCTCTCTGTGGAGCTTTATCCAAATGCTCATGCCACCTAAAGGCAGGTGCCTACAAGGGAGCCATCAACATCTGTAGTGCTTTCACAAAGATCAAAGGAAAATTTCACTGAACGATACTACAGATAGGTAACACTGTACAACTACTAAAGCAGCTCTTCAAATTTTAACTTTTTTTTCAGTGCTGGGGATGAAACGCGCCCTCACACATGCTCAACAAGTGTTCTGCCACTAAGATACATTTTCAACTTCAGCTCTTCAAATTTTATTAACAGTCAAGAGCCTGGTGTGAATGTGGTGAAATGGCACACTTGCATGCTGCTGCTTGTGATAAAAATGGAAATTCGCTTGGCTGTGAAAATGACCCACAAATACTTTATGACTGTGTAATACTCTACTGTGTAGATACATAATTTATGCCATAATAACAAAGAAATATTCTCTTCATATTGGTTATCTAGGCTGTTTTTATTGTTTCTTATTTTTTTGCTAGCATCTGCAGAGTTTCTCTAAACATTAAAAGCTATAACAATATAACTGTTCAACATAGGGAAATACTGATTCAAATGAAATATTTTGTACCCATTAAAAATAATTAGCAGTGCCTGGGGGTGTAGCTCAGTGGGAGAATGCATTCTTAGCATGTGTGAGGCACCGCACTCAGGCAGGGGGATAATAAGTAGCAAAATCATGAAATTACCCACAAAATTGGGAAAGGTATTAAGTGAGGAAAAGCAGAATGCAGTATAATACCTGTACTAGGACTGTAGATTTAGAAATATGCTCATGCTTTCATAAAACCAGAGACAGAAATGAGTAGGGAAAAACAGAAACACCAGACATAATGGTATAGCATTACTGTACAAGATCATTAAAATTATTTCCATTACGGTGAAGATGTTGTTAGTATTAAAATAACAAAAACAATAACTCCTCAACAGGCCAATGATTCTCTGCTTGTTAAGTACTCATGACAAAATGACAATATAAACTACGTTGTAGCATGTGTTCAGATTCCATAGAAATTACCTGCAAGTTGAGCTGTGACTGCTTGGAATGGTAGCTTTCGGAACACATCCACTAAGGGCTGAACTTTCCTTATGTTGATTAATTCATGCTTGCCATAGTCCAGTTCGTACACGGATACAAGTCCATTGGTCAAGATTCCTTTTAAAAGCACTCTGTGCCACCTAAGTACACATCAGATTAAAAGGAGAAAACACACAAAGTCAACAGATGCTTTAAGGTTAAATAAACACTTTATGATAAAAAATTAATAGCAAAATATCAAAATACAAAATTGTCACAGAAGTTTTTAATCTGATGATTAAATCTGATGTGTAAATTTGTTCAATGAAGTTTTCCTTTGATCTTTTGTCAAAGCAGTACAGATGCTGATTGCTCCCCTGTTGGCACCTGCCATTAGGCAGCATCATTCAAGAGATTTTTATGGGCCTCACAGAGTTAGTGGAGGACACTGATACATGAATTACCAACCATTCTTTAGCAGAATGAAACAGATGCCATGCAGGATAATTAACACAAGGCCGGGGACCCCTTCGGTCTATGGAGACAGATGATAGCCACATGTGTGGTACTTGGGCCATGTTTGGAAGACGGAACAGGGTATGCAAGCTGGAGCTCATGAAGTGCTTGAGATAAAAGCACAAAAGGCTGGAGAGAGCATGATGGTTTGAAGCAAACACTCCAGGAATGCTAGAAGGGAGAATGTGCAGAGATGGAAAGTCAGAATAGGACAGGAGGTTGAGAAGAGATCAAAAAAGTTTTGAATGAAAGGTTTACAGTTTTAACTATGCCAAATGAGGACATTAAACACCAAACCAAAACAAAATCCAGGCCATCACCTAAAATAAAGAACCTGAAAAAAGGTAGGAGGTTATGGGTGACAAAGAGGACCCTGGTTTCAGATCTGGAGTTCAAGGTGCCAGAAAGAAATTCACATAAATATACTTTCTCTCCCATCTGGGCCTATATTACCATAGCCAAAAAATGAGAAAAACCCAGACTACAAGCTTAATATATGAAGGACCACTTTTAAGTGCCACAGTCTCAATCACATGATTAAAAAGGATGATTATATTATGAAAAGGAAGACTGTGGTCTTGGCACCTGAATGATGTGAGCTTGCCTCCCCCTCAGGTGGCAGGCCTAGCCAGTCTCTGGACAGGCTTATCAGTCACAAGCCCAGCACAAGAGCAGATTCTTTCTTCATTGTAACACACTACTAGGCTGGGCTGGCCATCAAACACGTAGAGGAGAATGGGTCTAGGAACCCATGCAGCTGCCCTAAGATGAACCACAGTAAGAAGGCTAAAAGCAAAGGGGACAACTTTAAATACTGTTATGTGACTAGGGGGAGGAGCTCTGGAAGAATTCCTGAAACCTTCAGATAGGCTCAAAGTGCAAGGAGCAATAATACATGAGTTCCAAACACAACTGGGACACAGAAAGGATTCATGAATAGCTGAATTCTGGGAACCAAGCAGACCTGAGCTGGAGTCCCACCTGTGTCACCCCAGGCTCTTTATTTAACCTCTTTGAGCTTCGGTTATCTCGTGTAATAGTTAATTTTAACTCACTTGCATAAATACTATGTAAAAAGTGCCTAGCACATTACTTAGCATTATAGTAGGCACTTACAAGTTGTAGCTATCACTTAGAAGAAAAAAAAAACTGTAAAAATATGAACTTCAGACCAAATTGGAGAGGACTTTCCAAATATCAAAATACAAGTTTGGTAAAGGTCGCTAATTTGTGTAAGTGCAAGAAGATATGAAAACACTTGGTTACCACCAATAGCACTGTCTGTAAATTGCACAGGGGAAAATGATGGTGGCCTCTATTTTTAATCCATAAATAAGTACAGAGCAGTGAGCAGAAAGTCTCAGAAAAGTGATGTTATATTTCTATTTATCTTTTTATTTTCAAAACTAGTAGTTTATGTAACAGTTTCAGTTTTCACTGGATTACCAACTATAGTCTGTTAAAAACTCAGATTCTGGGGCTCCATCAGAGAGTCTGATTCAGGAGGTCTGAAGTAAGGAAGGAGAATCTGTATTTTTAATAGGATTTCTGGGCATTTCTTATTGAGATAGATTTGAAAACTGTAATAAAAAATGTTATCTGAAATTCCAAGTCTTAACTTACTATAGTTGGGAATAAGGCTTAGTAAATAGTTCTGAGTCTTAAGCAAGATAAGAAGCTCTAAACACACTACACTGATGAAGTTTGTGTGGTTTTAAAAAAATCAAATAATTTGTTCTTACCTATAAAATGTCCAATGAGTATGTGGTCACAAATTAGCTGGTTTAAATCCTAGAATCTGGGGGCAGAACTGTTTAAATCCATGAAGGGTAGGTGAGGAGTCAGAGAGCCTACACTACAGGTCTCTAGTTCATGAGTTCTCCTGCCACATACAACTCCTTTCCTGCGAGTAGGAACTCCCCGCCATTAATCATCATTAATCTGTTCCTGCCCATGACAACTGGTTACTACTATTTTGGTTTTAACTGTAATTAAATTATCCTGCAAAGAGTTCTGGTTAAGGCAAATTTACACAAATTGTAAAGCATGTGACATGTAAGTTGTATACTATTCAAAATGAGAGCTATTAGACTTCTCATTTTTGAGAGTTGAAAATTATTTGTCCCATGAAAATGGTAGCTTTGTATGTGACTATGTTATCTAAAGAAAGAATAAAAGCATTTCACATTAAAAAAAGAAGTTTGACCTCTTAAACTGAGTTTTGGGATGGGGTGTGTGTAAATGTGTTTTAGAGAGGAGAGAGAAAACAAATTTTTATCTTCAGCATTAACAAATAAGCTCACTCATTTCCCCTAGGAAAGCTGGTGTGCAGACAGGACAGGGATAGCTGTGTCACTCGTTAGGGTTTGGGAACATGTGAGAAGAGGGAGAGTAGGAACTAGGGAGCTTGGGCTTCACTAGGATGGAGCCAGCACACCCTAAGGGACTTTGGAGAGCAGGCGTGGTTCCAAATGTGACAATATGAGAAAAGAGATTCGAGCCTTAAAGAAACGTACAGTTCTCTGGGTCCCAAGGCCCAAGAGTAGAGAAATAATGTGTTGTCATTCCTTATCAAAGGTGATATGGGCTGGGGATTTAGCTCAGTGGTTAGAGTGCTTGCCTTTCAAGCACAAGGCCCTGAGTTCGATCCCCAGCACCAAAAAAAAAAATTAAAAAAAAAAAAAAAAGATGGCAAGGTGGCACACTGTTAAGAAGCAACTAGTAATGTATATAAAAAAACCTCATCATCTTTCAACAAGGAATTTTTCTTCTAAGAATTTACCTCATAAATAAATAACCAGACATACAAAGAGTTATGATTTATAATAATCTATTATTATTACTTATAATAGTGAAAAATCTGGGAGAAAAAAATCTTATATAACAAAAGAGAATGATAATTATGATTTATCCATGACAGATCACCATTAAAAATGTCTCTAAAAAATTTTATCATGTAGAAAAATGTTTGTAGCATAATGTAAGGGGGAAAAAGGCAGGTAAAACTTTATGTATAATAATAATATTAATATACCAGCTATATAAATATGCATAAAAAAACTAGAAGAAATTTACATAAGCAGTTTAACAAGGACTATGTCTGGGTAGCTGATTTTAGTTTCTTATGCTTTTATGCATTTTCTAAATTTTCCATAATAAACATTTTAAAATAAAAAAGTTTTCAATTAAAAATGGATTGTTTTCTGAATAAAAATAATATTCTAACAGAAAAATAGAGACAACACTTAAACCTTCATTTTAAGTAATAATTAAGTTTTGACAGGAATATGGCTACTAGATTTTTAGATAAATAACATTATTTTAAATATGGGAAAAACTGCACAATTCATTGGTTTTACTTTACATTCAAAACTCCCATTCCTGCATACACCTTGAGAGTACAACGCTAAGGGAAATAAATCAGACACAGAAAGTTAAATATTGTATGGTTTCTCTTATTTGAGAAATCCAAAGTATAATTTAAAGAGCAAAATAAAAGGTTGATGATAGGAAACAGGGAGGTCAACTTTATGGAGCTGGGAAGGGAACCTAAAGATGGGGGAAGATGGGCAGTAAAGATGGGGAAGGGGAAGTAAAAGGGATTAAGACAGATAGGTATATGTACCAATACTCCTGATGAATGTATTCATTATGTATTGCAAACATTTACTAATAATTTCCTTTCCTGAAGTTCAAAATCCCCTTGAAAAGATAAAGACCCTGGCATCATTCTACAAATTTTTCTCAGGAGGAGGCGAGAGAATAAAGGGCTTTGTCCAAGAACCTACTTATTTTCCACCTTTGCAGCATACACTTGATCTTTTTCCAGCGGTATGTGGCGCTCTTCAGACACACTGTAATACAGAATCATCTCTTCCATCAGGACTTCCAGCTTATGGATCTCCTGCCAAGGCTGGATGACAAAATAGCCTGGGTGACAGGCCACAGGCACATAAACATCCATGTGCTGCCCAGGCTTGGACAAGTGGAGAGGAGGTGGCAGTTCCTCCACGGAGAAGGAGCTGGTATGGTCCACCATGGGCTTTTTGATGATTTTGGGAATGCTTGTTTTGAAATTTTCTCCTGTGCTACCTGCCACAGGCATGTTGCAATTTCTGCTGCTGGGAGGGCTGACTGTGCTGGACACAGCACTCAGAAATACGTCCTTTTGATGCTTCCACAGGTCTGCGTTTGTAATCTGGTGGTTAATACTGCGATGAGGATCGGGGAAGTTTTTAGGAGTAAATAAATACACATATGCGATCCCCTTGGTTTCATCCACTTTTGTAACCTTTGGAAAAAGCAAAAAATAATTTAAGAAATCCAAATTCACATGGAATTCTGAGAGGCGGTTATATTTACTTTAAATAGTAAAATACAATATTTTGCAAAGAAAAAACTTGCTAAGATTCATTTAACGTAAGGTGAATCACCTATTACAGTCTAGCAATAAACAGACTCAACTCAAGCTGTAAGGCAGCTACAATCTAACAGAAATGAAAAACTGAGGAAACATTAAAACTTGCTAGACGTTGTTATCACAGAGAAAAAGAAAGTAGTTCTACATGTCACAACTCAAGTTTTAAAATTAATGATATTCCAAAAGACTCAGAATAGAAAGAATAGTATGATGAACTCCCATAGTATGAACTCCCAATAGTATGATGAACTCCCATCATCCAGGCTCAACAATAAATATAATCATGTGATGACAAAAGGTTTGGTAAACATTTGGCTTCAGGCTGGTGTACCCTCTAATTTGGATGGGAAAGAAAAATTTTGATGTCCAGCATACTCATGGTGATCTCTGGTCTGAATTCCCTCTGTGATTCTAATATATGTGCTTTCCTCCTATCTCCCTCCCAACTACATGGAGGAAAGGTACCCAGAGAGAAAAGAAGGATGAAAGTCCCACTGCACAGGCTGAAATGACAATTATACACTTTTCGCCCAGGGGACCTTCTGGCTTCCTGACTACCTCTGCTCTTTCTGCAAAGGGGTGCCTGTGTAGCACCAAGCACAGATAATCTTAGGATTTATCTGATTTACCTTAGGAAAGACAAAAGTCAGATACTTTCAACTACATCTTTTAACAAAGAAAGTCAGAAATGAAAGGCAGGAACATAGGAAGGGAGGGAGACACCAGCAAGGCAATCCATCTACAGTAATTTACTTTTAAAAAGTTTTTTACTTGAGAGATAAGTCTATTTAAATTCACCTTTAGAAATACTAATGAGATGCTGACTTCTGATTTATTCTGATATTTATAATAGAGGTATCATTTTAAAATTTACCACTAAAAAGTATTTTTATTGAGTATCTAATACCATAGTTTTAGGAGCTTAACAAGTAGCTGAGATACTAACAAGTCGCTCAGAAAACAGTATCATTAACATGTGATAAACGAAGAATATTAAATAGTACTCAATTAAGCATGCAACACGATAAGCCTTAGAGATGTATAAAGATAGGAAAATCTGTTAGAAGGACTTAGATATCTTAGTGAAGATATGGTTTAAGACATTTCATGGTTATATGTTTATATAAAATAATAGTATCTGCATCAGCTAATAACAGAAAAAAAAATCTCACATTTCTAGTCCTGGAAATATGAACAAGGTTTTTTAAGATGCAAAAGTGAAGAAAAAGGAAACAAGAGCAAGTGAAACAAGTAAAACAGTTTAAATAAACTTCATGAAAAAAAGCAAACAGCAAGATTATAAACAAATGAAGATTATAAGCAAATAATGTTTTTATGTTAGGGAAAAATAGTGGACTTATTTTATTGATTCTTAGAAACATATACAAAGAGATACGTGATTCGCTGTTGGGGACTTCATTCCTTATCACAAAGCAAAATAGGAGCAGAAAACTATCTCTGCTATCTTATTAATAATGAAAAAATTACATAAAGGGTTTAAAAGTAATATGGGAGACATAAGGTAAATTATTAAGTGACAAACCATGAAATATCTTATAGCTATATGTGTAACCAATCTTCTGAATATAACAAAATGTGTCTGATGTAAAAGCATCTATTTACAGTAAGATAAAATTCCTTGACAAAAACCATCAAGCCTCTCTGGCTAGAAGCTCCCTTTCTAGAGGTACCAGGACCAGTAAGGTACTAACCTTAATGCTGCAGTCTGAGCAATTCAAAACAGAATCTCTCAACCAAAGCACAGCATCTGGTGTCCACATGCCAATAGACTGTGGAAGATCAGCTAAAGAGCACTTTACAGCCTGATGGGAAGACAGTATACATCTTAAAATAAGTACTTATGAGTAATGTCACTGTTATTTTCCTGCAATTTAGATGTTGCCAAGACAGCAAGTAAAAGCCACAGTTGATAATGATAATCACTGCCCTTTGTTTGAGCTGTGTTCCTGGCTCTATTTATATCACTACTACTGTCTTTCCTCCTCTTATCAGCCAGGGCTTGTACCAAGTGCTTCTCACCCCACAATACTTCTCTGCATGACCCGTGCCACGATACCATTTTGCAGGTGAGGAAATGACTCACAGAGATTAGCTTGTGGAAGGCCACAATGCTGAGCAGATAGGGTTGGGACATATATGCAGATCTTCCTGCTCAGGCCAACTTAATGAAGTGACACTTGAAGGAAATCCAACTCCTTTCAGACTCTTTCTGGAAGCTTATGGGCTTCATCCTCATCTCCTAAGCACCTGTGGGTGCCAAGCATTTGTGCTCATCTTCTGAAGGAGGTTGTGAAGAGAATTAGAATGGGAAAACTGATAGCCACAGGGAACTAGAAGAATCATTTTCACCAATTCTCTTTACCATCCCTACCACTACCCCACTTTCTGAAGAACAGCCACAGTAGAGAATAAGAGGTGACCTTGCAGATCATTTCAGCCACAGGCGAGCTTTTGAATTGATGGAGGCAACTTTGTGAAGGGTCTGACACCAACCTCCCAGATTCCTCCTTTCCTCTCTAAGCCCCTTCTCTTCCATCCTACCTCTAACCCTCTGGGCTTGGGCTTCAAGCCTCTCACTGTGCCAGCTGCGTGTGGTGAGGTGGAGGTTGCTCAGAGCTGAAAGCACTCCAGACTCTGCAGTGGCTGGTGGGCAATGGCCAGTGAGGCCCGGCTGCAGAGAAGGCTACAGAGCACTCAAGGGTACCGTCCACCAAGGAGGGTTCTTAGGACAGTCAAGTATTTTGGTTTACTAAAAAGGACATCAGAAGTAGGCATCTGGGGGAGGAATTTTCTGATTTTAAAATCCTGGCAACAAATTCACAAGTTTAAAATACTGTTAGAGACACTCATCAAACCATGTTTATAGTCAGCTTCCACTGAGACACTGCCAGTTTGCTACTGTGACTTGGACCTCTCAGGGAGATGTTACCCAGAGGCTTGGGTGAGGGGGCCTTTAAGCGTCCCCAACCAGTAGTCCTCACATCTACTAAATAATGAATTCAGATACAATTAAATTCTAGATAAAAAATATCTAATACCAGTTAATGCAGTAGCATAAGGAGGGTAGTAGTGTGTGTCTTTCAGACAGACAGCAGTGGTCTAGATCCCCCTCCCCTCCAGGTGAGGGAACTTTTTTGAGCTAAGGCTGACTTTGGATTGATATTCCAATAAGGAGCTTCAGAGGCCAAAGGCCAGAACTGTTAGAAAGTGACAGTAGCACTTAAAGGCCTATCAACTTCCAGTATTATAGCTCAGCAATAGAGAAAAAAATGGTTTTGAAAACAGGCTTGAATAAATGTTGAACAGCTTCTCTATAATAGTCATTGTCAGAAAGGCAACAGAAATTGGAGTGAAAGAAATGCTAAAAAGCTATACTAGTTATGGTCAACTGGTTTTATATACTGAGTACTGATGACAGAGGTCTTCTGGAAAATATTAGTCAAGGGGCATTTTGCTATTATGGAATATTAGTTTTATTTTTTAAAAATACATTAATTTCTATACAAAATTCTGTACTTCTCCCAAAGGAAATTAATGGTTCTATAAACCGTAATCGGCTAAAAATAATTAAAAATTCTTATCATTTGAATGTTCACTAAAAGGAGAAGGATAGGCTGAGGTTAATCTTTTTATTAAAATGTATAGGGGAAACATATAAGAAACGAAAACATGTAACATATGAACAGATTTCCAGAGAATGGTTAACTAATTTAACTGTCAACTCTGGGAATAAACATTTACATACAAAATCCTGGAGCTGTGTAGAAGTCAGTACTGGCATTTAATAATTGAAGTAGAACCTCTAACTGGACAACACAGTTTAAGGACTTGGTGTACTTGAAAGCAAACATATATCAAACAATACTTTGTAAATATGACTGGGCTTGTTTTAAAAAAGTTTTACTTCTGAAAATGGATAAATAATGACATTTGGATAATTTGTTTGTTTTTTACAAATTAGGACTTTGATCATTAGTAAGATCTAAAAACTGAGAGAGCATCTCACAACACGATTACGAATAAACACATCCAAACCTCTCCCAGAAAACCTCTAGGTTTATGGCCCATTACCTGAGGTGGTATTGAAATCATCTCTTGTAGAAACCGAGGTGGAATTTCTCTGAGCTCTGACACTTTCACAGAGGTTGCATTGCCAGAGTCTAGGAACCGAACATCGAGAGCCCGGCTGCTGTGAACATTTGTGATCTGGAATAAGACAAGCATTGGCTAATTTATTAGCATATCCAAAAGAACAAACCACTGCTGTGCAATTACATTTTACACAATCCTAAGTTTCACATTAAAAGCAACGAAAATTACATGTTAATAATTTTAAAATTCCCTTATTTAAAATGCATTTATAGATCATATATGTCTGTTATTTTAGAGTAGAACTGATTTTAACATCTAGTTTTCAATTCACTTAATCAGTAAACTAATAATAGTAAAAGTCACAAAAATAGTAATATTTACTATTTCTCTGATTCTAGGAATTATAAAATAACTGGATACCTAATCAAATACTGCGGACTGGAAGACATAGTCTGATGTTTTAAAATCATATTTTATAACTTCATCAGAGAATCTAGTAATTCTTACCACTTTGCTAACAGAAAAAATTTAAAACTCAGAAAGTCATAGAGAAGTAAAGTCCAAATTAACAGTTAAAAAATGGAGAAACTAGGGAGCTCGGTGTGGGAGCGCACACCTGTGGTTCCAGCTACTAAGGAGGCGAGGCAGGACGACTGCAAGTTTGAGGCCAGCCTGGGTAACTTAGTGAGACCCTGTCTCAAAATAAAAAAGTTTAAAATGGCTGGGGATGTAGCTCAGTGATAGAGTGCTTGTCTAGTTTGAGTGAAGGACTGGGTAGTTTAAAAAAAAAAAGGAGAAACTACACAGAGAATCAAGCAATAATTACGTCTATAATTATCTGTACCCCTGTTAAGAACAAATACATCATACAACACAGGATCTGCTTCTCATTAATCATTTTTTCCTAACTTTCTATACACCAGTAAGATAATACTTAAACCTTTTGTCTATCTCAAAAGTAGACAATACACAATTTGGTAGTAATACAAATAATATCACATATCTATCTAAAGTATTTGGGGCATATACTGAGAAGGTGTCTTTTTTGTTCTTTTTTTTTTTTTTTGGTCTTTCAGTACTGGGGATTGAACCCAGGACCTCTTGCATGGCTAGGGAAGTATTCTACCACTATTCTATTACTGTCCCACCCCCACTTATTTTGAGCCAGGGTCTCAGTAAGTCACCCTGGCAATCTTCCTGCCTCAGCCTCCCAAACAGTTGGGATTACAGATACATACTATGACTAGTGAGAAAGTATTTTTGCCCAAAATGCATAACCTGAATTTAAATATAAAGATACTCAAATTGAAAGATAATTACAAAGTGATGTTACTTTTCAAAAAGTCATGAACAAAAAAAAAAGACCGATTAACTATAGGTTGGAAGGTACTAAGACATGACTAACTACATACAACGTCTCTCATTGGATCCTGGACCAGAAAAAGAACACTTGAGGGACAATTTGGGGAGGGTCAAAAGTTCTATAGATTAATTAATAGTATTGTGTTACTCTTAATTTCCCTGGTTTTATAATTATACAATGGTTATATAATACGTTAACATTTGAAGAATACAGGACAAACAGGAACTCTTTATACTATTTTTATAACTCTTTAGAGTCTGAAATTGTTTAAAAAATTGTTAAAGTATTTCTACATTTATATATTACACACTAAATAGCACAGAGCTTTAGAATAAAAAAAATGCCATGTTCTTTTCAGTATGTCATATTTTGAAACTTATGGCTAAGTGCATAATGCACATCCCGTGGTCGTACAACTCCAGACCTCATCTCTTCTGATACACATTCACAATAATGACAGTAATTACTCCAAAATTGTTGCTTTCGCTGATGTAGACATGACCAAGTTTTACTTAAAGAGAAAATCAGTACAATTTATAAAAATAACACTGTGCAACATTTTACAAAAGCAATAAAGCAATGGTTCTTATCCATTTAGGGGTGGTTTCTGTGAATCTTATGAAAATTACACATCATTTTTCCACCCAAATGTAAAATGCAAACACATATACATGAAAAATTTTCATAAATTCTAGGAAGTTTTGGGGACCCCCTAAAAGTAGAGATCCTTACATCTATGTTAAGAACCTCTACATTCAATGAAAAAAAAACCCAAAAAACAAAAAATAACAGTTAGGCCAAGACTTTCAACTTTAGTAACTGGCCAAACTAGAAATGGGAGACAGGGAGGGAGGGAGGTGGGGAGGAAGGAGGTGGGGAAGAGAGATGGAGAAAGAGAAAGAGAGGAAGAGCAACCACAAAAATTCAAAAACCTGTCTTTTAAAAAACACAGAAATACATGATAAAATATAACCTCTTTCCAACTAAATGGTGGTCACCCAGATAATGGTGTGGTAATGTTTGCATATCTGTTTTGTTATATCACACAGCAGTGAAAATAGATGAACTAGAGCTGCATACATCAACATAATGAGTGAAAAAGCATGTTTCCCAAAAATAGATACATTTTACTATTTATGTAAGTTTTAAGAATATTTATTCATTTTTCTATACACATTCTAAACGCAAATTCACTTCCATAGTTCTATCTATATATTAAGACATACAGTAGAAGTATGTGTATAGAAACATATCCAAAGTCTAAAGACATGAACAGGAATGAGAAACATCAAATTCAGCTGACAGCTCTCTCAGGGGTGCTGGCAAGAAAAGAGCGAAGGCACACAGGGAGCTCAACCATATTGGTCATTTTTTTCTTCCATAAACTGATGATGAGTCCATGCATGCTTAATGCATTTGTAAAAATCCTGTTTGTACATTTTAAACATTTCATAACTGATTTTAAAAAGTCAAGTAACTGATTTTACCTCTACTCGTAACCATTTTCCTTTGCAATGGAAGAGACAAATTTTCCCACAGAAGGGTAATGAAATGAAGTACTCAGAGGTCATGTGCTGTAAAAAAGAAATGCAAGTTATGTTTATGACTCTTAGAAAGAGTATATGGCTACACCATGAGCAATAGACCACTGACACGTTGGCAGACTGTTTACTGACAGGTAACCAGACTTCCCATGAGCCCTCTCTTTCCAAGGAGGGGGCTACAGTGGAGTTAGTAAACACAGAAGGGGTACTGTCGACGTCACCCCTGTTAAAATGTTAGCAGAAGTCAGTGATTAATTTAGGTTTTGGCTCCATCAGTCGCACACAAAGAGGGATTCAGACCTTACAAGAAGTTAGGAGTGGATGGATGAAAAGTGAGGAGGCTGGGCCAGCTGTCCACAAGGCCTCTTCTTTCCATCTTCTAACATTTGGATTCAAAGATAAGATTTTAATTCCAAAATGAATGTTATCAACACAAATATGTATTATCAGTGCCAGTGAAATGCCAACAAATCACAGCTGTAGGTGTCTTCCTCTGCCTCTTCTGCCGTAGCCAGAAGGTGGGGACCTGCCTGTGTCTCTTACTTCAGGTAAAGAGTTACTGCTCTCCCCAAAGGCAATGTCCCCACGTGGGTTACCAGAGCACTAGGAAATATCAACAGTGTTTGTCACCACCACAGGTTATAAGGACATCCACGCAAACAAGTTGCCATAGTCAGCCTCTTTTGGGGGGGGGGGTCTCAGATTTCTCTAAGACGGACTAGTAAATTAAATTAAAGTATGTGATATTTATACATATTTACCCATGTATGTATATATATATATCTCAAGGTCACCTCATACCATATATATGTATGTATATGTATTATGTGTATATATATGTGTGTACACATGTATATATATGTGTGTGTGTGTGTGTATCTCACAGAAAGAGGTAATGCTAAAGATCTAATGCTTCAATTTCAGATAGTAGACTCAATACAGGTTTAATTTGATCCAGAAAATACTTTGGAATATCTATTCTATATATGACATTGGATTAGGTATTGTTAAGAATGTAGAAAACTGGCAAGGCATAATCTTTGTCCTCTAGAAGTCTACACTCCAATTAAGGATGTTACCACACCCCTGTAATTCCAGTACTCTGGGTAGCTGAGGCAGGAGGACTCTAAATTCAAGCTTAGTCTGGACAATATAGTGAGACCTTGTCTCAGAATTAAAAATTGCCAAAAAGGACCAAGAATGTAGCTCAGTGTCAAGGCTCTTGGTTCAGTTCTCAGTACCCCCCCACCCCGTCACACACGAAGGAGAAGAGAAAAAGGAAGAGGGGAGGGGAGAGCAGGAGGATGAGGGGAGGAGAGTGCGGGAAGATGATGGGAGGGGGATGAGTGGGGGAAGAGGAGGAAGAGCCAACCACATTCTGTTAAGGCAAATAAACATCCAAGCAGCTAAAATACCAAGCCAATAGGGTACGCTAAGGTGTCTGAAGTACCGTGTAGGTTAGAGAGGGTTCACTTGCAGGGACAAAAGGGTTAGGGCTGAAGTGGCAGTAAGGTTTAGTGACTTGGAAACCACAGCTTTATTTTAGATGATTATAATGCCCCTTATCGGTAAGGAAACCACTTCAGAAATTTACAATTTCTACAGGTGCTGATTCAGAAAAACAACATAAACACATAAATAAGAATCAAAGGGCAAGGAGCCTATTAATAGAATTTAAACTGCAGAGCTGTATTTCCCAGCAGCAGGTTTTCAGGAACCAGAAGCAGCTTGGGGAGCAACGCCTAACAGAGATGAGGGCAGAGTTAAGGAGAGTTTTAGTCTCCTTCTAAATTCTAGGGTTTTTCCCCCTGCTTGTGACAGCAGAGCTGACTGGCTCAAGGAGACAGAGTGACAGGCAGCTGCTCTGAGGACTAATCAACTGTGTATTATAAATGACAAATCTATCATTGATGAGCACTTATTATATCCAGGCACTGTGCCGAGCAGTACTGCAACCATCCTAGTGACGACCTATTGGAGCACACTACTATCACCTTCATTTTACAGTGCAGAACCTGGTAGGCTTCTTTTCCCTCTTCTCAGAGCTCTAAGGTCTGGGGCAATTACCTATCATTCTAGAGAGTCTACCTCAAACTATTAAAAAATATTCATACTTGGGGGAGAACCAAGATGCACCATGTATAGGTACAGAATAAATGTAATGAATGTGACCAATGTATGTAGAATGTACCAATACATGCTCTTGGTTTAAAATAAAAAAAAATATTCATACTTATGCAATTTAGTGAGCTACTCTTGTTTGCAATTTCAGGGATAATTTTAAAGAGGGATGGTGTTCCGTCATACCTTGCAATGGAAGTAATCCTCTATCTTATGCAGAAGGTCCTTGAGCTTGTTCAGACCCTTACAAGGCACCTGGCAGAAGAGTGTTCCATCAGAGCAAATATTTGTCACTTTGACATTTGTATATGTGGCATCAACCTGGAACAACCAAAGGACACATCAAGAGTGCTTGAGAAAAGAATGGTGCTATCAACTCCCTAAGGTTATTTACCTAAATACCCCATCAAAAGCCTGCATCTTAAAATTGTCTAAGTTAGTGGATAGCTGCAAAAAATGAAGTTCCTAACTTGGGTGTAAAAATTACATTTAATTAATGATTTTGTATATATTACCACAGTCCATTGTCTGAAGGTTTAAAAATGTCTCTCACTTTGGCTTAGTCTCTTCCCTTTTATTTAGAATAAAAATTATCCCATAAACCTGTTTTTGTAACATTAACAGAAATGAAAATAAAAAATTCTCACAAAAAGCAATTCCATTACTAGCTGCTTTCTAACTTGTTTGACTGGCAACGTGAATTTTAGCAATTTTTTAAATCAAAGTAAAAATGTAATTTTAGCAATTTTTAGTCAATTCACATTATAAAGACATTTCACAGCTGTTCTACTCATTAAGACTATTTTTCCTAATATTTTAATTAAGTCTTTAAAATGATCATTTCAATATTTCATCCTAGGGGCTGGGGATTTAGCTCAGTGGTTAGAGTGCTTACCTAGCAAGTGCAAGGCCCTGAGTTCAATCACCAGCAACCCGTCCAAAAAAGAAATATTCAATTTATGGTGAATCTTAATTTTTAATAGTTAAACTATTTATTTAAAAATATGAATAGAGGGGCTGGGGATTTAGCTCAGTGGTTAGAGTGCTTGCCTTGCAAGCACAAGGCCCTGAGTTCGATCCCCAGCACCCAAAAAAAGAAAAAAAAATTTCATCCTATTCTTTAGGATGAATATTCTATAACTTACTTAAAAGTTTCCCTGTTTTGGGACTTTTATGTCCTAAACATTTAAAAAATATTAAAGCTAATCATCAATATCTTCATGGATTTATTTAATTTTCCTTCTCTTATATTGTTTTCCTTTATTTTCTTTGTAATTTCCTATAAATTTAAAATATACTTAATGTAGAAACTGGAAAATAAAAAATCCAATTTCTAAGAAAAAATTACTATTAATATATTTTCTTCCAGTTCCCCTCTTTTTCCTTCAATATTTATGTAATACCTCTATCAATTATCAGCCTACAGTCTACGGCATTCTTTTATGTGGATTTTCTTTCATACAATACGAGAGATGACAACATGGACCACAGGGGTACCTGGAGGTGAACCTCTAGTGACTCGTCATGCATGGCCTTCAGGCAGGTAGCATTGATGTTGATATCATCATCTCCTGAAGTATCGTACAGAACAACAAGTGGAATATCTGCCTTGTCAAGTATTTCCACCGCAAAGATCTTCCCACAAGTCTGAGATTCAACCACTTTCACTAAGTTAGGATCATCATTTAGAACCTCCAGTCCTGAAAAATAGTGAATATTTTACTTGCTACCTCTTAACAGAATTATCGTAAGATGGATGGCTTGACTTTATCTGTTTTGGCCACTTATTAAAATTATGAACCTACCACAGAATTATTGAATTTTATATGGAAGCTTTGTTTTACAATCTTCTTTACTTTATTCATCTATGGGTTTTAAAAAGTACAATGTGAATGCCCTTTGACTGCCATGCTAAGGCAGAAAAAAAGTAAGAACTGTTGATCAATCAGAATTTCTACCTTAGAAAAAATAGCCTTCGCTTTGTATACAAACACATATCTAAAACAGACTAATACATGTAAGAAACTATTAATCACGTCGGCCAGTCATTTATTTTAATGTCTTTCCCAAAATTCTATCCTTGATTTTTAAATTTTCTAATTAAATATATACAATTACTTGTCTCTCATAAATGAACATGGATATAATGAAAATTAAGACTACCACATTTCTCCTTGCCTCCTTCCTTCCTGTATACCATTAAGACCCCAAAGACACCAGAGAATCTTCTGATTTATCAAAGAAAGACTACAATTTATCATAACACAAGTATCGGGTAAATTTTGTTTTAGTCCAATTCTTTTAGTTCTCTGAAAATTTTAATTCTATATATCATGTATGTACAACTCTAAGTTAATCTAGTAAGCTAATTAAAACCAGCTCACTATTCCCCCAATGTTTCTTTAATACTTATTTCTTTATTTTCCTCCTTTATATCCATAAGCTAAAATTTACAGACTCCTCCTGAGTAACCATTCTCACATCCCACACATAACTTTGCAGCTTTCCTTAAACCTTTCATTTCAGTATCCTAAGTCTTGTACTATGCTCTTGATTTATTCCTTTTAAAACCAACTTCTACAGGTTTCTAACAAGCTCTTAGACCCACTTCCAGTTCAGCTCAGAGTCAGCTCCAGCTCCAGCTCCAGTGGCATAAGCATTCATCCTTGCTGGAAGCGGGCATTTCTTCAGAAGGCTCACCTTCACCTAGGAATTACGACCACTTTCTGACTTTACACAAGCCCTCCAAGGTACAATGCATATTTCCATTAACCTGATCACTGTCCTCCAAACTTTAGGTTTATCCTTACAAATCACTCACACGTAGGTTTATCCTTACAAATCACTCACACGTGTCTGATCCTCTATGCTCCCATTAGGTAGAAAGAAAAGAACAGTGATTCACTGACTATGCAGGAACCTGCACAATACCTACAGGCAAATTCAGCCTGGGCACGGGAGGGTGTGCTACTGGTGTACATCTCTAGCATCCCTCTCAGAGGGAAAGGGGGAGGGTCATCTCATGTGGGGAAACAGGATTGAAAGTGATCAAAGCCCATGATACAGGGCCTCTATTGTTTGTTATTAGGGTAGTAAGGATAATAAAAAAAAAAAAACCCGTTTGGACGGCCTTCGGGTTTTTATAAAACATACATAATGTACTACATACAGCAAGATATAATAAAACAATATAACATTTTCATAATGATTACATCTTTATATAGAGCACTTTAAACATGGATTCAATTAAATATTTCAAGAAATAACAATTTTAGCACCTTGAGATACTGAGGCCATTTCAGAATGTAACTACCCAAAAGTACAGAGATGATAACCCATCAAAATGGAGACAGTTTTTTATTTTAAGTTTCTCTTACCTGCTAGTTTACACTTAGTAGCTTGGAATGAGAGTGACCAGAACTTTGGGTTCAATTTGTATGCTTTGCTCTTTTCAACAATTTCACTAAAACCGTAGTCAACATAGCATACCTAATGTTTTAAAAAAAATGTTTTAGGTTAAAGTTCTTTATCTTCACTTTTAAAAAATCATTTATTTGATACATGTAACTGTCTCCATTTAATTCCACAACCAGAAAAATGAAGGGTGCCACAGCTGCCTGCACAAAACCGCGTGGGAGGTAACATAGTCTAACATGTCCCAAAGCAAAAGTCCAGACCAGGGCTTCTGCCTCCAGGACCAGTGCACTCTCCTGCCTCTTTATTGTTATGAAAAACGAGGAAATCAGAGGCCTTGTTGCTGCCAGTTTTTCAGCGGCACACCTACTTTGTTCTGCCAGTGATGGGACCCTCCTTCCCCACTCTCTTTAATGTCCCACAACCAGCATCACCCCTTTCTCCCTTAAGTTACACACCTGTCATGCCTTGGGCTCTAGTAGTTGTTTCCAGAGAGAGCATCACTTGTGTGGTATTGATCAGAATTTTGATCCCCAAAGCAGCATTTGTGATGGTTTGCTCTTAGCCACTGTGCTTCCAGGGGCTGAGAAGCTTCTTTTGGTAACAACAGTGACATTATGGCCAGACAATATGAAATTCCCCAAGTAAAAAAACTGGTACCCCTGTTTGTTTCAATCGGTACTTCCGTTTGTTTCAAGGGTGCAGAGTTAGACTGGGTCTTTATTCAGCTCAGCAAAAGTTCCCAAATCTACTGGACAGTTTTTTGTTCGCATTGCTCTTCCTTACCAATGCACAGATCATTAAAAACCTGGATATTACTTTTAATTATGTATATAGAATATTGTTTGGAAAAGGACTATATAAAGACAAAGCCTTTTTTTAAAAAACAGAAACATTAAGCTATGGTTCAGAATAACTAAGAATTTGAAGTTTTGAAAACTTAGTATGCTCTAATTAAAGCAGATGATGGTTTAAAAAATGACAGCAATGAAGCAAAAGAAAACACCACAAATCAGGGCAGGGGTTTAGCTAAGACATACCCAGGTAAAAAGAGGCAGGTCCCCTCCCTTCCACCTTCTGCATGAAAGTAAAGTGCACAGGCTAGCTTCACAGCACCTAGATTGTGATACTAAATATACAAAATTCTTCCCCAGCAGAAGGTCTAAAGAGAAAGAGAGGCAGAGAAACCACCAACTCTTTCCCTGACCATGTATGTGATAAATGGGCCTGTAGGCCAGTCTTCCTTCTATGGGAAAAAATCACTTCTTGGAGACCTCAAGTCACATTTGACCAAACACTAGGGGACAGATCACTGGAAGAATCCCCACAGCAGGTGGCCAGACATTTAAGTGCACAAGTTCATTTCTCCCATTCTGAATCAGTACCCACTCTCCCTCCTTACAGGGTTCAGGAGTCAGGCAGCTTTTGTGCCCTTTAACAGCTACTACCACCTACACCCTGGATTCTGTTCTTCCCCCACTTAAACGGAAATAACACAGCCTGATGACAGGACAGAACATGAGATCATGATGCAGAATGTATTCTGAATGTAGCCACAGACTACAGACTACCTGCTCCAAGGTCTTCAAAGACTTTCTGTAATGTGTGTAGTTTGCGCCTTTCCTTTCTTTCTTGTTTTTAATCACAACATCATGTATTTGTATGACAGCAACAGTTTATAAAAAATACTTATCCCTGGATGGCTCGATGTGACTCTCACCATACCCCACCCTGTGTACTCTGCTCTCTAGTGTACTGGGATCAGCACCAGCAGGCTGAGTCCAGGCATCCAGTCCCCGTCCATTCCTGGTTCTCTGGCACCATCAAGTGGCCACAGGTCTCACAGCACTACTCAGGTAACAGCATAGACTCAGGATGCATGTCAGGTCAGATCCAGGCACTAGCCTCAGGGTGTCTCCACCTGTTCCTGTTTCTCCCAACTGCTAAGGACCTTGCAGATGGAAGGAAGCAAGGAGGGGATTGGTAGCTGCTGCCAGGCAGAGTTCAGCTCATGAGAAATAAGGCTGGTGCTAAGCAGCTGGGGCTTCTCCAAATAAAAGAAGAAATCTCTGTCAGCTCCACAGGTATGTGGGAAGTAAGAATAGGGCAGGCTTGCTACAAGCTCTGCTATCTCCAGAGCACACTATATAAAAAATACTGAGCTACTTTTCTTATGTCTAACAGCCCGTAACGCTCAGCAGCAATACAGACTCCAGACCAGGGCCTGTCCTTATGGAGTATCTGCACTGTTCATTGTAAACACCACTACACTGTTAATGTGCCACTAGGATTTATATGTGATTCTCTTCTTCGTGAGAAATCCCTAGGCCTTAAAACAGCTTATCTCTTGAATCTCCTAAGGGCAGAGGAAGAGAAACGGCCAAAAGTATTTGTGTATCTAGGGATATGTGGGGAGTTACCCCTATGAACCAGAGACCAAGATGAATGGAGGAACCTGACCAAGGGCAAACAAATACAGGCAACAGTGAGTGCCAGCATCACAAACAAAAGCTCTGTACTTCACTGGTCCAGTGACCACCTTGGTCTTTAGCTTTTCTGAGAGTTTTTTTCAAATTTTATCGAGATCAGGGTTGGGAGAGTTAATTCAGTGGTAGAGTGCTTGCCTAGCAAGTGCAAGGCCCTGAGTTTGATTCCGAGCACCACCCCCTGAACCCCGTGAAAAATTTTATCTGGGTAAAGTCTACAGTGAAAAAAAGAGAGCCATTGAAAGTATGCAGTTTGATGGGTTCTGACCAACATACAACACACAATAACCATCATGATCAAAACACAGACCATTTCTACCACCTCCACAAATTCCCTTTTGCAACTAGCCATCCTCTAGTACAGTTAGAAACAAAGGAGCTGAGTGAGCCACTCCCTTCCCCAAAAGTTTAACTATAAACATAAACATTTTAAGAATTATCTACACTCCCATCTTCTTAGGGGAAGTACAAAACATTGTAACAAAGCCTATAGCCCCATCCTAGAGGGCAGGGTTCTGATGCCAGTGAGAGACTCAGTGGGAGGCACCTGGAAGTCAGAGGCAGCTACCCTTTAAATCCAATGAGCCTGAGTTAGCAGGCCCCCATTCACCTGCCCCATTCTCGCCATCTGCATGCCACTCCCTTGCGTACGCCTACACTTCCTACCCTTTTCCCTTTCCCTTGTCCTGGCTGCTACCTTCCTGGAGATCGCCAATAAACACAGCTACCTACCATGGAGTGTGTACTTGGAATTCTTTCCTTGTCGTACATAAGGACCTGGACTATTTCTGGCCCACTCAACACCTCCACCTCCTGTACCAGGTAACCAGTGCTCTGATTTTATCACTGCAATGAAGTTTAACTGTCCTCAGATACCACTTCTACTGGCTCATATAATATTACTCCTTTGCGACTGGTTTCTTTTTTGTTCAGCACAAAGTCTGTGAGACTTACCCATGTTGATATAGTTGAATAGTGTTTCATTATATTAATTAACTATAATTTGTTTATGCATTTGCCTGTTGGTGAACACCTGGACTATTTTCATTTTGGGGTTATCAGCACTAAAACTGCTCCAAACATCTATGTACAAGTGTTTTTGTGGACTTGTATCTTCATTTCTCATGTGTAAATACTTAGGGATCATTTGATAAGTGTTTAATTACCAAACTGTTCCAATGTTCAAATTTTTACAGTTAGTTAAATTTCTTAAAAGCAGTGTTTCTACATATTAGGTTAAGGAGTTTCCTAAATTTCTCTGTGAATGGGAAAGGTGGCTGGGTGATCTTAATTCTGGATGGGATTATAGCCTCTTTGAAGTACTGAACAAACTGGGTAAGAAGCAGCAAGCTCCTTCCCTGCCCTCCTGACAGTGCACAGGGGAGGGGTTTCAGTGGAGAGTAACTAAAAGATGAGTCCAGAGGTGGGTTACCTACACTCAGTGGCACACATGGGATATGGTCAGTGGCTGACAGTGCCACGTGGACTTGGGTTTTGCATTGTAGAACAGTGACCACAGAAACAGAACTACACATTGTTGCTTGCAAAACCTAGAGAGAACCCAAAGAGTTTTGGACATGTTTCCCTGCATAGCCAGAGTCCTCCATACAAGCTGTTGTAGGAGGGTGGTGAAGGAACCCTGTGACTTTTCCAAGAGGACTGAGAGGCAATCCCGGGAGCAGCTGGCCCCTGGAGTGTGGTCTGAGCACTGGCTGACCCAGGGAGAGGAAGAACAGCAGCTTTCTGACTGTGCAGCTTCCCTCACTCGAAGCACTGCCTTGAGCTAAATGCCTATGTAGCTGGTAATATGGGAATAGAAGGGAACACCTCAATTTGCTGAGACCATGGGTTCTGTGTACTACTGTGGAGAAGCTGTTTATTTTACTGAAACACTAAGATAACGTGACTACCACTGACTTAACAGCTGACAGGGATAATTTATAACTTCTAGAGAAAACTACTTACAATTTAAAAGGACACAATATGAGAAACATTTACATTTAACAAATAATAAAGTGTGTGTCTTAGTAACTCTAGGACAAAGTCTACTACTGCTTGCCTTTATCTTGTTCTCTTCTGTCGAGATAACCTGTGCTCGTAACCAAGTATCCTCTTCAGCGTTTACGGCTAGCAGCTGCCCAACGAGCACAGCCTGGACTGGTGCAACCATGGGGTTCTTACTGTAGAACTCTTTCATCTCATCTTCCATTAATTCCTGAGCAGCAGAGTAGTCTTTGCCCACATACCTGGATTAGTTAAAGGCAGAGAACACAAATGAAGCATCTTAGGAAGACAAAAACCACAGGAATTTGTTAATATTGCTTTGTTTTCCCTACTGCCAGCTTTGGTTCCAGTCTCGGATTTGCTCACACCTAAAGGGAGGCTGTGTGCTCAGGAAACATTTATCTCTTGATAAAGGAAGAGAGTGTACGTAGGGATCCTGAGGCCCAATGCATCATGCAAGAGGGTTAATGTTCGATGACAGCCCAGAGCACTAGAGAGCTTAGCAGTGAGCAGTCAGGAGGCCTTGAGGTAGATGAGGCAGAGAAAGACTCAAGCAGGGAAGAGAGGAAGAGACAGGAAAAACGGACCCGAAGGGGGCCAGGTAAACGAAGGCTGTCCTAAGATCTTGACTAAAACTGCTGGAGATCTGGATTACTGAGAAGAGAATCTACGAGAGGCTGGTTCTGAACAAACCTCAAACTCTTTAAGCAATGAAACTTTACTAGAGGAAAAAACAAAGCCTAGGACCAGGTCTGTGGCTTAGTTGTAGAGCATGTGCCTAGCATGCACCAAGGCCTGCATCTGGCCCCCAGCACCAACACATACACACACAAAGTTCTGAACACACTAAACACAACTATGTCAACAATGCGACAACCTCCCCAAGCTGCTGAACAAATTACAATAAAGTGTTCACTTCCTTTTTTTGGGGGGGGTGCTGGGGATCAAACTCAGGGCCTGACTTGTGCTTGTAAGACAAGCTCTCTAACCACTGAACTAAACCCCCAGCCCCCAAGTGTTGATTTCTGATGCTTTCAAAAGAGGAGACTAGCAGAATGCCTCTAAAAATGCATGTTTTCTGAGAAGTATTATTTTTAGACACTTCCCAGCCCTTTCTACAATTGCCTATTGTTGACAATTACAGTCACCTTGTGCCAGTTCATGTCATCAAGACATACTATTTTCTTTACCACCACAAACAAGCTGTTGTTTTCTTGCCCTCATTAAGGGCTTCCTTCCAGGATGTAAAACCTGGTAAATCAAATTAGGGTCATGAAATAGCAGTCTCGGCCATAAGATGTAGCCTTTCAGTTAGAAACAGAAGACAGGATATGCCACAGTACTGCTCTTTCCATTGTTTTGGTTTTCACATGGGGCCCCAAGTAAGTTTATGTAGTGATAAGAAACTATATAGTCCTGAGGCATGTTTCCACGTGTTCCTAGTAACCATCAGTAGATCAGAAGATGCCATAGCCAACCCATTTGTAATAAGGAAGAAAAAGCTGCAAAAAAGTCCTCAATAAAATGAAAGGTTGCCTCTTTTGAGGAAATGGCTACTTTAAAATGAATATTACACATATATTATTCACTCTACAAACAGCTGAAGATGCTTTGCCATGCTCTATCATTTAAATTTACTGAGCTTTGTGAATGTTAAGGCACTGCCTGGAATACAGTTGCACTCTGGGCTCTGAAGTTTTCTAGGAGGTCTGCAGTTGCCCCTACATTCCTATTTCCTAGGGCCTGGAGTGTTGGCCTCCCTGTAGTGCTGCGCCAGCCCTGAGAGCTCAACTGGCAGAGCCCAGGTTGCAGCTTGATGTGGTGGTCCCCTGGCATACAGTCTAAGAGGAAGGTGGAAAGGAGGACAGTGGAGAGAAGCATGTGGAGCTACAGGTGGCTTAACTCCCTGTAGCAGTCAGTAAAGAAGGATGGCTACAGAGCTGGGGTGAAAGCAGAGGATGTGCTACAGTTGGAATGAGAATGGACAGTGGCAAGAATGGGGTTGTAGTGTTCAACAAATTTCTGAGCAAGAAGGCAAAGAATGATGTATGGGCCTATTTAGTTATGACACGGATACAAAATTTTATAAAGTTAATTTCTGAGACTGAAGACGATAGATTCCCATATTTGATCTGAGAGTTCTGCCACAGCACCCCTTGGGGCCTCTCAGGGTGAGCCAGAAGCCCACCTTACTTACTGCCTCACTGGGTAAAGAATAGGGTATGGAACAGAGTTCAATGTGATGGGGGTCTGCCTGCCAACTCTCCATAGTAAATGACCTAGATAGACTTAACCTAATGGCAGACATTACCTGTCATATTTACTGATTGTCAGCCACCCTGCTGAACACAGAAAAAGGTATTTAAATAATCTGAAGATGCTGGAATAGTTTCAAATCCTGAGAATAATGTCCTAGAACAATATAGATTCCTGCCAGCCCTTCCTTAGTAAAAGCGTCAGAAATCTCATGACGGACCCAGCTCAGTGCTGGGTGCTTGGTCTCTGACAATGGCACCAATGATTACTGGTAACAGATACAAAGGATTCTGCTATGGACGTAGATTTAGGTTTTTTTTTATAACGTCAAATGTTTGGAATCACTGATATGCCTCTTGATGTTTTATCTTACTTCAATACATCAGTATGCCATAACATTCAACAACTTATTTATAATATCTTCAGGTCACACCAGATCCTAGATACACCTTTACACATTCAGTAACCTTGTATAAAAGAAACTCCCTCTAACTCTTCTTCTAGTTTAAGCATCCCAAGAAACTAAGGTTCACTTCACTATACACTCATACTTTACTTTTCAAATGTAAGAGCTTTAAAACTCTTCTTTCATTGAAGGATTCTGATTATTTTTTAAGAGTCTTTCTGTGGGTCTTTCCAGCTCAGCTATGGGTTTCCAACAGCCTGGACCGTGCAGTCATTTTGGTTGAGGGAGCCTAGATTCTGTGCGACACCAGCTTTTTCCTCCTCTGTCTAGCCAAAGCCATATACTGGATGGTGCCCCACAGCTTTGGCTATACACACTACCATTCTTTTTCCAGAGCAGCTAATAGCAAATTATACTCTTCCTATTATTTTTTTAGGTATTCTGCAGTTTCTCCAAAAGCCCAAGTCAAGCGCCCAGAGCTCAACTGATTTTTTTCATCCCAGTTATTCTTAGGCACCTCTAGGTCCAATGGCTAATCTGAGGTCTTACATGAGGATGGCATTCTTTGCTATTCTGACTTTCAGGAAATGTTACATAATCACAAATTCAGTATTATTACCCTAGTATGTGGGGGCCTCGCTATTTCCATAGGTATTGCTTCAATACATAGAGTTACATGATGCCTTTGACATGGATTTAGTATTATCATTTCAACATTTAAGACTGTAATTTTTCTCATAAGACCAGTTCCACATTTTGAAAATTTAACCACATATTAGTATATTATTAACTTCACCATAACTCATTAAAACAAAGAATATGCTATTCATCCTTCAAACCCCAGCATCCAAGTGATAAACAATCATATAATAAAAGTATACCTGCATCCTAACAAATTAGATAATGAAACTTGCCTGATAACCACTTCATTTGTGTTGCTCAGTTCAACCACCAATACAGACGGGGATGCCTCAGTTGGAATGACTAGAGGAGGAACCATTACGTCCTCCACAAAGGTTTCAGTGCTTTCAGCAATATTTTTTTCCATCTGTAAATAATTTTGTTCAATCACTGACTTGATATCATTATTTTCCTGTGCTTGCCCTTCATCTTTTAGGCTCTTGTCAGTAGGCAATGGAAGTTTAGCATAGAGAATGGCCTTCTGGGAATTTCCAGAAATGTAGTCTATGGTACATACATCAGAGAGTGAGGCAAGATCTTTTAAGGCATTCTCTGGGAATTTTTCTTTGTACATGTCTTCAAATGCTTTGGGGAGTGCACTAGCCCAAAGACCACTAGAGTACTTCACCAGCAGCTCTGCCACTTTCTCTTTGATTTCTCCTGGCACAGTGACTGAACTCTCTTTCAATGGTGGTATTTGTTTGGAAGTAGGTAGAGGGGATGGAAGAACTATTTCAGTGTCCAGTTCACTTCTCAAAGGGTGCTTTCTCTGAGCTGGATAAAGAAGTAAATCTTGACCACCACCACAAGGTTTTTCCACCTGAAAGTGTAAAAGAAAGCAAATGGTAGACATATTAGCGGCTATAAACAACCTGAAAACATTATTCGTTACTTTTATATTTGAGAGCAACATCATTTTCAAATTAACCAAACAAAAGAGTGTACATTTTATTTTTCTCCGTTACTAAGATTTGAATGCCTTGCCTGCAAATGACATGAGCCACATTTCAGAAAACAAAACAAAACAAAAAAGTAGAACTAATTTCACTTGTGAGGTTTCCAGGCTCTAACTCTCCTGGTAAATCATGAGTGCTTCTGCCCTCTTGGTTCTCTGCCAAACCAACGCAACAACTTACAAAATGGACTGAATCCAAGGTGAGATGAAGTTATGAAAAAGTGTCAGCCCTGTCAGAAATAAATCAATGGGAAGAACACAAGGAAATATTTGGAGAAAATAGGTATATTCTCTCTCTCTTCTTGCAATACCCTAAGAAAACCCTCAGCTTTCTATTATTTTGAAAAAGATGTTCCAGAGGTAAGTTATTCTTTTTACAACCACCTCAGCAGAAAGTTAGAAAGTGCTGTCATTCCATGAACATGTGTTAGACATAGCTGGCATTTGCATGTCATCCAATCTTTAATTTTATTTGCCTTCCATGCCTGAGGGATACAGTGTGAAGAATGTTTATTATACAACAGAGAAACTGATGTATGACACCACTATTTTCAAGTTCTGAGGCCTTCTACTGCTAGACCAGGGGTTGACAATCTACCCTGCAGCCCAATGCAGCTATGGCTTATGATCTGGGAATAAGTTTTGTATTTTCAAATGGTTAAAAAAATCCAAAGAATTACTTCGTGGCACGTGAAAATTACATAAAGTTTTACTGAAGCACCATTACGTGGTTATGTTACCTGTGCTCAGTTATCTGTGGCTGCTTTTGTACTACAATGGCAGAACAGTTCTGACAAGACTGTGTGTATCTACTGCTGGCAAAGCCTTTAGGCTTTGAAACATTTATTATTTGGCCTTCTACAAAAACAGTTTGTCAAACCCTGTACTAGGTCATTAGACTAAAATAGTCACTGCCTTCTGAAATGTTCCTATTTTTTTCAGATCATATTCGGTTATCCCTCAGCTACATTTTAAACCCTTAGGAGACTCCACTAGGGTAATAACACAACATAAGCTTACAGGAACCCCAACCATCCAAAGAACAAATATTTAAGTGTGCTCAGTAGGTTGTAAAGAACAGTAACTTCATTTACTTCCCTCTGTGCAGTACTTAGGGAGAAAGTACGTACGTATACACAAAGAAAGCATTGCCTTATTACCGAAGAAGATCTCTAATAAAAGACACAATGGGTTTGATATTAAAATTTAGTCTGACCATATGGTATATTCCAGATGATATATAGTAAGTGAATATGTGGAATTTTGTTTTGTTTTTTTTGCAGTGCTGGGATTTGAACTGAACCCAGGGCATGGTGTATGCTAGGCAAGCACTCTACCACTGAATTACATCCCCAGCCCTAGAAGTGAATGATATTAATATTCAGGTTAAATTATAAAGTATGCTGGTTTTCCTCTTCATTCTTCTGACAATGTGTGTTTAAGTTTCAAGAACTAAGGGAAATTCCCATGCCTGAAAAGCCCAAAGCATCAACGATAGCAGAGGTAATCTAGTGCTGTGTTTAGCAGCTACGGACACTTCTTGTCATGAGTGGTTGCCCTGGGACACTCTAGATGGCATGTCAACTGTCACAATTTATGTCCCTAATATTTACCTACAGAGGCACAAATATTCCGAGCATTCATCCTTTTCTGCATGGTTAGTCCACTTCTTAAATTCTGAAATCTTAAAATGCCTATCTACACTGTGCCTTAACATACTTCATAAGATATAAGAACTCAAATTGGGTATCCAAAGGATGTGTGGAAAATCTTCTGAAGCACATGGAAAATAAGAGCAGAATTCTGTGTGATTAATTTATATAGAATCTAGATTAATGCAATTTTAGATTTATACATGACAGTATACACTCTGTATCCAAAGCCAGATGAGCCTTCAGAGTTTTTACCAATTAACCTCTTGTCAATACCTCCCCCAAAGTGGATAGCACAGGCTAATTTCAGTAGAGGATGACCTATCTTATTTACCTAAAATAACTTCTATAAGCCTCATCCATCTCCCAGCTATCCACATGGATTTGTCTAAAAAGTAAGATTTTTCAGCTTTATGGTTCTATTCCTTCAATGAGTCAACTGAAAATGTGGGATACTTCAATGTTTAGTCTCTCTCTCCCATCCCCAAATCTTCCGTTCCCACCTGTGCCACAGCTGTGCTCAGCACCAATGACCTGCCAATGCACTTAACTTCGGCAAACCTCTAAACTTGATCTCTGAACATGCCCATCACAATGAGTTTTTCTAAGTAGTAACTAATGTCTTAACAGAATTCATGTACATTATGTCCAGTTAATGTGAGACGGTGCAAGGTAAGAGCAGAATTCCTCTTTTCCTAGTCTTTATTTCATAATAATCTTAAAGATCATCTGGAAGTGGTGTTTCCATGTTTGTTGGAAGTATTTAAATCAAACTTCGCCAGTCTGTGAAGCTTAAATTTTTTTAAATGGGGTGCGGGACTCCTGGGCCCAAAGGATCCTCCCACCTCAGCCTTTGGAGTAGCTGGGACTACAGGCATGCACCATCACACCCAGTTATAAATTCAAGTATATTTTTGACCTGAATTTATCCAAAGTCCAAGCAATAATCACATCACCATGTTAAACTAGAAGACAGATTTGTTTTCTCAACAGTTTTGCTTTTACTGTCTAAGGTAATCACTCCCACTCCCACCCACCCCCCAGTGACTAGTTCCTTGAATTATAGGCAATTTTCAGTCTTTACTAGCTTCTTCTTTACCTCAAGAGTTAGTTATGTGCCTAAATTCCATATGTTTTCCAGTGATTTGGCCTCTTTAAATTCAAATGAGCATTTACTAACCTTGAACACAGACCTGACTTTAGGAACCAAACCTCACACAAAGTGGAGTTGATTGAGATATCCTTTAGCACTTTAAGCAAATACTTATGGGTAAACTCAGTGATACAGAAAACACTCCTGCCCCACATATTTCACTAATTAATCCTTGGAGAATGGCTTATTTTTTTTTTTATTTTAAACCAAGAACATGTATTGGTACATTTGCTTATGGGTTTCTTAATTCAAAGGGAAAATTACATGAAACATTTTTAGAGTTAAATATAATTTAACATTAACTTCTTTTAGCTTAAGTGTTTTGTTTTTCCATTTCCATGTGAATGGAAACTGTTTTTCTTCAGCATTCTACTGTGACTGGCATCTCTCATCCACAAAACATGGCATCTCTTTTTAATTTTCTGATAAATGTGGACTTAGGAAAGAGACCCACTAATCTGTCTGTTTTTCCAGCCCCCAAGAGTCTTCGCAGAGCTAAGAAATTGTTACACTGTGCAGTGCAGTATGGTGTCTGGTCTTTATTAAGCTCTGTGCATCTGACAAGACATATATGATACCCTGCCTCACCCACCAAGTCAGAACAACCACTTTCTGGTCTTTATAAATGACAAAGGTCAATATCTACTTGAAATATGGCTTTTAGTATTTCCTTAGCATAATAATCAGCTGCTAGACATTTCAGCTCAATCTCTAAAGAGAGGAATTTTATAGCTTCTAGTTCCTTTAGCTCACCTGATTTAGGTATATATTTGAGAAGAGAGCCAGAATCATAATAGTGCCCTTCTCTTTAATGTTTTAATTTATTTTGTGGCTCTAGTTCTTTGCTTTGGCACTGAATGCCCAACCAAAAAATCACCAGTGCTATGACTGGGAAGTGATACGACATGTAACTCCACATGCTATGTACACACCATGTGTGTACCCTCATTCCCACCTCCCAACAGGAGAGACAGGTGACATAAAAGATTAACTTCCTACACCATAGCAATAAGCCACCTCCTTTGGTCATCATCAGAAGACTATTTGAAATATGCCTTAATTAGCTATAACCACAAGTTCATTATATGCAGCTTTATATTCACCTTATTTGGAACCTCGTACCTCTCTGGGTTTCTGTCAGTTTGAAGATGTATTAGATTTTATAGATATGGGGTCTAAGAACTGGAAACAGTTTCTTCAGGAACTTATTTACTCACAAAAATAAAAATGTTCATCCTACACACCTAGAAACTTATTTTCCCTTCAATCTAAGAGGTCTTTACTTCTTCCTTTCTAGTGTACCTGTGCTATAAACTAAAGTTCTTAAACTCCTTGAGTCTCTGAAGGCTCACCTGCTAATTCTGCAGCCTGGGCCTGAGTTTACTGTCTCTATGGATTTAGAATTTTCTCTGGATTCTGTAACGGAATTGTTACCACCCAATTAAATCAAGCAGCCTTCCAAATAACTGGTATGCACACAGTTTTGTTTCCATGGAGTAGTAACTCTTTGGGCTGAAGCTTTAAGTCCTAAACTTCATTTTATATGGTCACCACTCAGTAGAAACCTGAGACAGTGCAATAAAATCAAATTTACCTTTCCAGCACTCTAACCATTAGCAATGGTTATAAACTCAAGTTAAAAGCAACATCATCAAACAAACCCAAAAACCAAACCATTTAAAAAATTTGATGTTAGAGATGAATGAAAGATCCCTTGGTGCCGAGCAATCATAAAAGCCTCAGTGTCACTGACCAGAAGTCTGCCACCTAATGATTAGTGAATTCACAGAAAGACTGGATGTTGATGACTTCCTTAAAAAGCGGCTGTGCTAAAGCTGAGAGGTGCTAGAAAAGTTAGAATAAGAAAGAGATGAGGGGGAAATAGTTCCCAGTGGTATGATCTGGTCACAAGGAAGAAAAACTAACTAGTGCCTATTTGAAGCATGTAAGGGCAGCAGGAAGACCCTGTACTGTATGCATGAAAATATATGCAGACCAGCCAAACCCATCCAACTCAATGCTTCCATCTCTGCAGAAGCTTACTGATGCTAGTGATGATAAACAACATATTCCTAAGGGGTTATAATTTTTCAGTTGATTCAGTTTAAAACAGCACAAGAGTTTGTGGCACATGTCACAGACTTAATAAAAGGTGAAGGTAGAAGTTCCTTCATGTAATCACTGACTGTTCACAAATCATCCCCCCAGAGAAACTTTCTCCACTATCTTGAATGAGTCATTTTACAGAATCTGTATTTTGAAGCCAACACTCTCACTCCTAACCCTCTACCTAAGAAAGATTTCACTGATGCTATCCTTAGACACACACTGCAACTATTTCTATCAGAATAAGTTCGTCCTTAAGTGTTGGCCCAAGGTCAGGCTGCTTGCTTAAATGCTCTTTCAGGAGTAGTCTTCCCTGGTTAAACACACGCAGAGCCCTCTGGAATAATCGTGGCCAGCAGCTGTGGTGTTCACTGTGCATTCAAGGCTTTTCCTTGCTCTCAGTACTTTTGGTAGGGCTGAGGACAGGGGATGAATCCATTTCCTTCAATGGCAGAAACACTAATCTTGGAGTCTCAGTTCTTAGACTTCATTTTATCTACTACTCCCATTTCTTTTCAATTTAAACTTTCTTGTTCCCTCTTGAGTCTCCTTTTACTGAGGTAACTTCCTCCGTAAAGCTTGCAAAGCACATCTCTGGTTCAGCAAGGAGTTTGGTCTGCTTTGAGCTGGACTGCCTCTCAAAAACAGTGGCTGCCTTTACTAAACACCTGCTGTTTCTGATACAGTTCTGGCAGCCATTTTCTCTCTTTTAATTTGCACAACGGCCCTATCACCTGAGTAGAATTAGTCACATTTTATAGCATGCCTGAGATTTTGGGAGGATGGTTTGTATGCTGAAAGTTACACACAGTTAAGAAATGACAAGGGACAAATCTAACTCAATGTTCAAAGTCTTTCTATTGCATTCAGACCTTATGGGTAGTTTCTACTTCAAGCTCCAAAATGGCACCACCACATTATTCCTCAACTTCTCTATTCTGATTCTGTCATGGTGCTATTTCATCTTTCTCTTATTGAGATAGTCACTGAAATTAAATTTTACAATTATTCAAAAATGTATTCATCAGATACTTCTTTTTACTGGAGAAAAATTGGAAAAGAAATCAGTTTCTATATTTAAAATATAGCTATACTTCCAAGTCTTCAGTTTACTTTCATCACTCTTCTGCTGACATTGTTACATAGGTTGTATTCAGTACCACTAGGATTGAGTAGTACCGTTGTTTATGTTCTACTTCCTTAGGAATCCAAGTTGTTTGCTTTTAAAACATCCTGGCCTTAAAAGAGGCAATTCATTTGGCATGCGCTGAAAGGTGCTTTTCTTTTTGGTGGTACCGGGGATCGAACTCAGGCCCTTGTGCTTGCAAGGCAAGCACTCTAATCACTGAGCTAAATCCCCAGCCGGTGCTTTATTATTTTACATAATAAAATAGAAAATTAAAGTTAAGACAGGTTCCTAAACATCGCAAATAATTGCATTTGGTATTTCAGAAACTGCTATTTTGATGCAATTCCAAATTTTAAAGTCTGAGATATTAAGAGTATGAAACAACTTAAAATTCAATAATTTCTAATAGATAAAAATGATATAAACAAAAATAAATAGTAAGACATTTGTAGGAGCTATTAATAATTAGTATACCTAGGCATTTTTTCCTGCATTCACATTTTATGTTCTATAATTTCATTTTGTCATTCACAAAATGTTACTTGCTATGAGTAAGGCATAGCCCAACTTAGAATGCTTCTGTGGCAGTCTTGCAATAGGGTCTTAGAGTCACAGGCAGGAACTTTTCTCAGTTGGATGCACCTAGTCCAGCAGAAAGGAGCCTCTCATTTTGCACTGCTTCCGGCCAGAAAATGAATGAAGACAGATACGCTGGCCAAGGTAGGAATGGACAAGTTTCTCCAGTATGTTTCAGAGGAGAGAATTTTGACCAAAGCTCTGATGTTCAACAGTCATTATTGCAAGATTTAGAATTTATCTAGAAATCAAAGTCAGTCAGAGGCCAGCATCCTGGATGACCTCAGGGGAGGGATGTGCTAGTTTCCACCAAATGTTGATTCTTTAATGAAGCATTTGCCTCTTCAGCTTCTTTTTGAGCCTCTCTCTTGAACTTTTTTCAGCTTCCTGAAAATGTACACCCTTCTGTCTTAGGCTTTTGGCATAGCTTTCTTTTGCCTAAGGTCTTCTTCCTCCCACCTTCTTTGCCTAACTCGTATCAACCCATTGGTCAAGTTTTATAGCCACCTCCTCTGGTGGATTTTCTGGACTCATCAGACTAAATGGAGTTCTCTTGTTTACATGTCCTTGCTCCACCCCTCCATTCTCCCCTCCTGCACTTTTCTCTAACAATCCCAGGTTCATCATTATTTAGTCAGTATTTATTTTCTCCATTGGACGGAAAGTTCCACAGGGACAACGACTTTGTCTGGTTTGTTTTCTACTCAATCCCCAGCACCTAGCTCAGAGGCTGGCACACAGAAGCATTTTATACCTATCAGTCAAATACAACAGGTTAAGTTCATTATTAGTAAGAGCACTACTCTGCAACAGCCAAAGGTTGTTACTGTCCTTCTCCCTTATCCTTCTCCCAAGGATAAGGAACTCTTATCCTTGGTCTGTGAGCTTACTGCATTGGGATCTTTGCAATTCCCACGTCCTTCACAAGCTGCCCAGGAACACTATAAAATTGGTTCATTATTTGCTAATGATCCTATATTATCTTTAACTTTCAAAGCAATCTGTCCAGCTGCCTGAGGGATCCAAAAGGTTAAGAACAACAGATTCAAAGCATCCTCCACCCACTTTAAAATGTTATGAGCATCCTTGTGATAGGGTGGATCAGAATTTCCGTGAAGGTAAAACTTCAGAAGTTGGTATTTGGACCCTGAGATACTGCCCATTCTGATATTCAAAGGGAAATCCTGCAAGTGGCTCTCTTTTTTTAGGTGGTAGGACAATGGGTGATTTTTATTTCTTCATAAATTAAATTTTCAATGTTTTTACATAAAATGTTTTATAATTAAAAAAATACATTGTACTTGGATTTCTTGAGTCCATGACAAGCCATACAGACGGACAGATATCCATTACCAAGTTCCCTCTTGTCCTATATTTTATGCATGCCTTTGAGACTGTGTGATTCTTCTTATGTAGTAACATCAACCCTAGATATTTTAATAACTACTTAAACAACTATTTAAAGCTGTTTAAAAACAACCATGATGTAACTATTTACAACTGTTTAACAGTAATAGGCTGTTAAAAATATTGTGAGGTTAAGAATCAGTTTTGAAAAATATCAGTAGGCAATATCAGTAGGCAAATATCAGTTTGAGGTATCCTAGACACAATGCCTTCCTAAACAAATCATCACCATCTCCTAATTGGCAGTGATTATGCCTAAACAGTCCTACTCAAAGCTGAGAGACCAGATATAGATAACGAAAGCATATTGTTTTTCTGTTTCCTGTACCACCTTCACTGATTACATAGAAAACAGTAATGCAATCAAAGCAAATTCAAGTGCTGCAAAAAGCAACAACAAAAAGTATCAGTTGTTTCACCACTTGACAGGAGGTAGTCATCCTTTTAGGTAACACTCTAACATCAATGAGATAGACACTCTCACTTGCCACCTCAGCATGAGGTATTCTGGAATTCTGTAGGCATTTGAGGGGTAGCAAGGATGAAAATTTCCCCCAAAAGTCAAAAATTAAGCTATACAAATACTAGTAATTATTATGGGACATAAAATAACCAGAAACATAATACTTTAAAAACATATTAAATTTATTTTTTAAAATTTTACTCTTTTTTGGGGGGGTACTGAGGATCGAACTCAGGGCCTTGCATTTGCTAGGGAAGTGCTCTACCACTGAGCTAAATCCCCAACCCTTAAAATTTTTACTCTTAAGAAGACTTCTTTACGAAAGCTTAGCAGCAAATAGCACATGCATTCTGACAATAAAAGGCTCTAAGTGCATTGAAATTTTACTATAAAGTTCATGAATGTCTATGGACTTAAAAAGTAAACCATATTCATTCCAAGAAGGGGTAAAGCCCCTGAACTTTCCAACTGAGCAGTCTGATGAAACTTTCTCAAAAGTTCCCCCAAGAAAAAGGTTATGTGAAAAGATATGGCAATACTGATGAACCTGCATACAGTGAGGAAGTTCTTCCCCAAATGGAACAAAAACACAATGTATCAAAAAGCAACCTTGGGAATTCTCCTTATAAGAGTATGTCCTGCATTTCACATAAATCATAGGTAACATTTTAATGAACATTAAACAAGAACATTTTATAACAAGAATTTGTAAATAGGAGAACAGAGTCATATTCCAGAGTTTGACATTCCTTCATGTCTTCCTTCTTTGCTTTGTGTATTCTAATATTTGTTACATACATTGCCCAAATAATTTTTTCCATGTCTGTTTCCCTCACTAAGTTCCAAATGTCTTAATCACCCATGTTCTTAGCACCCAAGGCAGTCACTGACACATGCAGGTGCACAATGAATGGTTTTATGAATAGGATAGATGGATGAATGAAAGAATGACTCCTGCCTAGAGGTGGGCATGGGGCTTAAATAAGGTGACCATGCTCTGGAAGAAAAAGAGGCTGCAAAAATACATACTTTCTTTAGGCCAGGTGCTTTAGGAGAGGGAGTAGCCTATAATTTGCCCAACATTGGGTTTGAGTGCCCAAATATATTAAATAAATAAAGCCCTCTCTCAAAACACCCGTACTCCTTATACATATTAATTCTACAAACTCAGAAACACCACGTAGTTGTTAATGCTACCATTTAAGACAATTATGCTTTGAATATATTTAGATATCTAAAAGTCACTTAGGCTTAAGAATCTAGTTGTCTCTATCTCTGGCTGAACTAAAATTTCTAACAAACTATTCTTATCCATCATCTTATTACAATCATAAACTCCCAAGTAGAAACAGGCATGGAAGTTAGTATATCATTTTCAATCAGAAATTTTCAATCTGAAGACAGCTTATATAAATTTTAAGTATGAATACTGTATTAATTTCAAAAGAAACAAAGTACTATGTAAATAATTGCCAAAATAACTAAAATTTGTTCAGCTGAAAATCTTAAAAAATGCTGAAGTGTACAAAAGTTGAAACTAATGAAAATTACTGTCATTGTTTATTGGCAGCAGTTCAATCAATACAAAAGGTATATATACATAGAAAACATGAAATACACTTTCAAAATAATTTAAAATATATAACAGCAACAATTAAAACACACAGAGCCCTCAACCTTGACATACTTCTTGAATGAGTAAGAACCCACATGTGTTAATCTTAGAGATAAAGATTAATGAGGCAGCATATGCAAAGTGCTTCATGCTCCCCAGATAAAAGGTTTTATGACTAGCAACTCAAGATCTGAAAGCTGGGCAGAGCGGAGACATCAGAAGGGAAGAACAAGGAAAAAAACATACCGTACAAATATGAGGCCAGTGTTCAAACTGTTGTAAAATTCCTTGATTAAGGTCTTCTTTATATAACTCTTTGTAAAAATGTGGAAGCTTAGATATCCAAATGCCATTGTTATGCTTGTTTAGTATTTCCTTTATACGATTTTGAACCTCATCCATTTTATAAGTGTGAGAGGCAGGAGGCGTGACATTTGTTTTTTCAACAGTCTTACTTAAATTATCTTTAAATTAAAAAATGATAAAATTAACCAAAATACTTAACATAGTAGATTATCCTCATTACGTAGCATTTGTGTCTCAGGCTTTGCCATTCTGTGGGCTTGTGGGGGCCAAGGGTCTTAGCAGGGGCAGGATTAAGTAAAACAGCACCATGACAACCTCATTATATTAACCCAGAAATACCAGCCAGGGTCAAGAAACATCTAAGAGGGAACTTAGCCCCCTTATTTTGCCAGGGTGCTTTATAGTTTACTTTAAACATCAAAATTATCATTCTAGGTAAAGAATAATAAAATTCATTACTTAGCCAACCATTTTATACTTGCAACTAAGGATGATAACACTTTAGATAACATACATATATCTGCAATGCTGAATTTAAAGCTATATTCCACAAAGCATAAAAGTAATGCCCTAATGGTAAGAATGAAGAACATTTAACAGAAGACAAAAAGCTGTCCAGGTTTTAAGATTATAATCATTTCCCCCTTTATTAATGAAAATGAATAATTTAGCAATACACAAATGTTCAAAAACTGATCTAGTTACAAAAATGATCCTAACTCCAGCTTATAAACATGAATAAATGGTTTGGAAGCTACAGATAAGTAATACCAAAATTTGATTTCCTCAATATTTATCTTACATAAGTATTTATTTATACTGTTTTAGCTAGCTTTTTTACTCACTTAAAAAATTTAAAAACTCAGGATACTTGAGTTCATATCCTAAGACAAAGAAATCTCAGTGTTCACTATAGTTGAAAGCTCTGCTATTTTAACTATGAAATTCACTCTAACGCACCTCAAAACTCCACTGGGATACAGGTTAGAGTACATTAAAAATTATCATCAACATGCAAAATATATTCACATTTTAATCAGATGATACCATCTCTGCTGGGATTCAGTTTTATTTTTAATTGGCCGATAAGAGACATATAGTCCTGTTTGGGGATAGTGGCCTCTGCGGATGCCATGAAGCCAAAGGGGACTGCTCTGTGAGAATGCTCAGACACCAATTCTGCTTTCCCCATTGGAGGCCATGACGATCTGGCCTTGCCAGACTTAGGCACACAGAACACAAGAATCCAGAAACGGAGGAGGAGGAAATGATGAGCTTCTCAAAAGTGGCCACACCCCCTTAATGACAGTGTCAGAAGCTGACCAGTGGTTGCCTTTGCAAATGTACCTGCTCTGTGGGGCCACTAGAGGCATCTGAGCTCCTGTGTCCCATGTCAAGCAAATTAAGGAAGTAAATTTAGGCTGTTATCATGTAGGAGAGGTTGTGTACACATGTACATTTAAGCTCTGCCAGGTGAACAGCAATCCTCTGTAAACAAGTCCTCTTGTTTGTACAGAAAAAAGCTTATACTAATTTAAGCCTCTAAAAGGGCATATGGTTTTACTAAGTAGTCGGAGCTCAGAAAATGCGTATGTAAAAATAAGTCACATAAACAAAAATCATATTATTCAATTAATTTCCATAAGAAATACAGGATATATGTTCTTATATAAAAGGCAGTAAATCATGTAAAATCACATTTCCATTTCATATACGTTAAGCACTTATTCTGAAAGCACTATATCCCCCTGCCTGAGTCTTCAGCAGGGATTTCCACACTGGTTGGAGAAAATGAAACGATGAGTGAGTGAATTTCTAACCTTCAGATTCTTTGACTTTATGTTCTATTGTTTTCTTAATAGCTTTCTGTAACCTAAACAGCTATTCATACTCATATTTCGATGCTTAATGGTCACTGCACAGAGTTTAGGACGGCAGCTTTTAAGTGGTATGCGTTAAAGCCCCATATCTATGTACTTTGAATCTAGAGCACGGGTTTTCTTTAAGTAAGGCCTCAAACTGCAAAGTCTTAGGGGCTTATCCCCTAATGAAGGAGAAGACGAGGAGGTACACAAGGGACAT
>PVJO010001674.1:0-106359 GCA_004026905.1 Hystrix cristata | reverse complement strand
ACCACTCACTTCCTTAGTGATTCTTGAGAGATGCACCTGAAAAGGTGGAGGGTGGGGTGCCTTGGAGCTAAACCTAAGATGTAAAAGAATACCAAGTTTTATTTTAGTATATGAGATGCCAAAGTGAGCACAAGAATACCAAGTTTTAAACAATATACTTTTCATTTAAATTACAAGTCATAAAAATAAATCAGAAAAAATGAAAATGACATCTAGCATAATCTCATCTTTCATATTTATCCAGAAAAAAGTATGCTACAAGCTAAACTTTAACAATATGTTTGACAGTCTCTTTTGGAATGGAAGTCCCACTTCCAACTAATCACCTTTAAAAATGCAACAGCAAAAGAGAATAAATGAAACCATGAAAAGGATAAACAGTTGACAATAAAGACTCTTTTGGAATATAACCAAAGGAAGTATACCACCAGATTTTGAAATGCATTAAAGTTATGTCACTTAAAATAAATGGACAGGTAAGTAAAATAGTAGAGAACTGAGAAACACTAGATTTATATTACATCTTAACACATAACAAAAGAGGTATTTCAAAGCAGACAAGGGAAAGACTGCTCAAGTAACTGAAAAAGAAGAAACAGATCCTTACCTCATATCCTTACCAAGTAATTTTATAGGAATGATATTGGATATACATAGGAAGATTTTTCCAAATATGAGGACAAACAAACCCCCCCCACACACAGAGTACTTATGTTCATGTCTTTTTCCTTCACTAGCTACTGTCTGAATTATTTGTGCTCCTAGTGGTTAGTGCATGCAACAGAGAGTGAATGTTAAAAGAATGTCTGAATCAATCAGTGACTATGTTGTGCCCAGCACAATTTTTTACTAGTATGAAAGACTAAAAATTAGATCATGTCTTTGAAATGAAGTGCATTTCTTTATAATACTTTAATTCTGAAAGAAATTATTAGATTGCAGGCTACCAACAAAACTTACTTAGTATGCTGGGGATTTAGCTCAGTGGTTACAGTGCTTGCCTAGCAAGCACAAGGCCCTGAGTTTGATCCACAGTACCAAAAAAAAAAAAAAAACCCAAAAACCAAAAAACCAAAAAACTTACTTACTATGTACAATTATAACATCACATTTCTACATTAACAAGTGAGTAAATAACAGAGATGCTAAAAAAGTACAGTATTCTTTCTACCAAATTTTTTTGAAATTAATTCTTCCTAAATATTCTAGTATCTGGGGGGAAAGTTCATGGGGAAAATGAAATGGAATTTTTGAACAATGACTTAAGTATGATAGGACAAATCTGCTGTGAAAAGACACAAATTTTAAAATTGGAAGGATGGAAAAAAGGGATGTCATCTCATCTACATCAGGGGTCAGCAGGCTTTTTCTGTAAAGGGTCCAACAGTACATATTTCAGGCTTTGCTGACCATCCATGCTGTGGACAATCAGTCAGCTATGCCACTGACGTGCAAAAGCAGCTATAGGCAATATGGAAACAGAACATAGTCATGTTCCTATAAAACAAGCAGAAGGCCTCAACTGGCCCATGGATTATAGTTAGCTGACCTCTGAGCTATACAGAAAACCAAACAATGCAGAGCGGGAAAGGCTCGTCTAGATTCACATTTTTATTGAAAGAGGAAACCACAGACCTAAAGATGAAACAATTTAATTTATTTTCCCTGGATAGTGAATGGCAGCACCTAAGTTAAGGCTTTTAGGTTTTTATGACTGCTAGTGCAGTACTCTTGTGCAAGGATGTCCTGACACTACTGCATAATTATGGACACCATTACTGGAGCAAAACCGAGTGTACAACTCAATCAGATTTCTCTTAAGACTCTTAAAATTAATTGTAAGAAAATGTTGCCCGAAAAATATTGTAAAATAACATCTTAGAACTTGTGAGAACTTTTAAAATGATTTTAAAGAGAGATCACCAATAGAGCTGCAGAAAAGAGATACATTCAGAAAATGACAGGAAAAGTGCACTTTTATACCACACAGGCACTTGTATTAGCCAAAACAAAAAGTCTGTCTTAATCTGAATACACATTTTTAAACATTTATTATCCTAGGTTCATCAAACTTCCCTTTTTAGATAAAGCCCGAAATACCTGCTGTTGGTAGACATGGTCACATGCCTCTGCATTGGAATGTCTTTGAATACTTCATTTCCAATAGTCATGTGTACTGGGTAAGGTGGCGTTTCGGCATCAAACTTAATCCCAAGAGAATTTCCTTTGTCTCTTAACAGTGTTGGATTAGGTTTTTTGCTGATAGAAAAAGCTGAAGCAAGTTCTGGTTGTCTGAGGGTTGCTTTTGGTTTTCCTATGAAGTCAGGCATACATAATGGAGTCAGTTGACTTCCCCGAACCCTAGTTTTATTATGCCACTCTCCTGACCAGATGGTTTCTGTGGGTCTATATTCTCAAAACACTTGGTAATAACACAAGAAGGAGCTCCTGCAGTGCTGGTGAGAGGGAAGAAGAGTTCTGGGAGCATTTAGTCAAAGAGATTCTTCACCTGCTAGACTCCAGTTACTTGCCTGGTACTCATGAACTTAACACTTCTGTGGCAGCCACTTCACATTCTCACAAACACAGTAGTCCTTCTATCTCTTATTCATCAATCCAAATTCTACCCACCACTCCAGATCTGGACTCAAGTCTCCCTTTCACCATAAGGCCCTCTGTTGCCATTCTCATCTGCAATGATCATTGCCTTGTCTAACATGCTCATTCTAGCATTTGGTCATCTGCTGTTTTATATTATTATTGAACTATTTCTTGAGAATTTATAGTTTTAGGACTATACATTCCTAGAGATAAGTTTTCAGTATATGAGGCTGAGTTGCCTGTAACACTGTTTCATATAATTCACATTTTTCTGAAAATAGTATTATCCCAAAAGATATAATTTACTAAGAAGACATTAAATCATAGGATCTTGGTTCATCCAACATGATAGTTTCCCTCAAATACCTAAAAGAACAAAACCAGATTTTGCCATCACAAACAGTAAAAATCTGAGTTACTTCACACTGTGTAACTGTTTCACTTTGTAAATCATGGTTATCATGTTCACTTAATCATTTTATTTATTTATTTATTTTTTGGTGCTGGGGATCGAACTCGGGGTCTTGTGCTTGCAAGGCAAGCACTCCAACCGCTGAGCTAAATCCCCAACCCAACAAGTAATCATTTTAAATGGAAATCCTAGGTTCCGGATTTTTCCCTGACATACGGATGTTAACAAATACAGGTATTTATCATGAATAAAAGCAGTAGTTCCATAAATCTCTGTGACAATATATTCATGACCAGGATTAAAATTTAAAAAATTTTTTACCTTCCAGAAAAAATGGCATGGTTTTCTTCACTCTCATCTGACAATTAACTTGCCGCCCAGTTTTCCTTTTAGAACTCCTCTGACGAGCCACAAGCTGAGCAATCCTTGCAGTTTCTGTGCAGGCCACAGCATAGCAGGTAATCTATTTATGAGGGGCAGAGCAAGAGGAGAAATACTTCTCAGAGTGAGTGTTCCCTAGAGGTCAGTTTGTAAAAGTGGGTGAGCCCCCATGACCAAAATCAACTTGTATGCAAATACTCATATAGCTTTCTCTCTGATAGCATTAGAATAAGAATATACATTTTCTACAAGGGAATCAAGTATAACCTAGTACACTGAATAGTCTTTTCTCCAAATGAAAATTTTTATATATTCCTTAAACGAGTATTAATTCAACATCTACAATGTACCAAGTACTGTAGGATTAACAGATAAACCAAAAGAAATCCATGATCTGAATATATTATCTCGTATAATCCACAAGATATACCTTATCCCCATTTTATACATGGAGAAGCGGGCTCAGTACAGTTAAGTAACTTTTCCAGTCACACGGTGAGACTATCTCTGAGTCCAAAGTAGTCTCATAACTACTACACTGTATTCTGTCTCCAAGACCACTAAAGCCTAGTCTTGCCCCTGTAACAGAACAACAGGGTGACTTTGCACATATCTCAGTAAGGTATTCTCAGCTGTAAGTCAGGGGTAGTTTTAGACCTGTTTTTTGAACCTTGGTTACTTAAGTCATGGAATTCCATAGGGCCTTCAGGGGCCACCACTGGTGGAAGTGTGAAGGCAAAGCAGGACAGATAGGGTCCCTAGGCCCTCCACACCTGCTTAAGACACTGCAGCTCAGTCTTTTATTTAAAAATTGTGTGATATGTAGAATATGAGGGAAAAGATCTGAAATATCTGAAACATCAAGACTTTTAAGACTAGATCTCTAGTTTTCAAGTCTTTGACTCTAAGTTGAAATCAACAACAGGAAAACAATGAGGATTTATACTGCAGCCAAAATGTGTTCCTACAGTCTCTGGCCCAGTATTTCTCCTACTGAGAATATATTATCAGAATATAATTCAAAAGAAAAAAATGTTTGATAGGTTATATTTTAATAATCAAAACCTGGAAATATTTAAAATGTCCAAAATAAGGGGATAAGAGTAACAATAACCCTATAAAATATAATTAATTAACTAGTTAATTTGGACATTTTCTCATTCATGCATTCAAACAAGTATGAACTATGATGGAGGAAAAAAATGGTCCTTCATTTTCAAGAAATGTAGAAAACAAAAAGAAAGAAGCAAAGAAACTAAATAGAAAACATTGTGCTGGGTATACAGATGATGTACAGGAAAATAGAAAAGTGGGCTTAAATCTGTCCGGGAGGATAAGGGATATCAAAACACATTTTACTATTAATACAATATTTAACTGATCTATATTTTCTTTTGTAAAATTTATTGGATGAGGTGAACTTCCCTTTTTATGGGTCTCCCAATCCTGACTGCCTTTTCCTCCTCACCTGCCCCTAAACAGAGGAATCAATCTGGTTTAAATTTTGATGAAAAACATCCCTGATCTATTCCATGTATTTGCATATATAGAAATGTACCCAAGAAACTACAGTATTCTGTGGGAGGAAAGACAGGCCTTTTTCACTTGTCTTTTGGGTGGTTTGTCTACATCTATCATACCATACAATGGGTAGGCACCAAGAAATGAAACTACTGAGAGACAGTGAAAGTGCAATCAAAGATTTACCTGCTGCTACCAAATGGCCCATATTATATCTAAAATATTTTCTCCTGGGGAAGCTGAAGGATTTAGAGTGGTAGATTAACACGATCATATTTCTGTGAAGGAGAGAACAGGCTAGAGGAGAAAGGGACTGAGACAGGGAGAACTGCAGAGAGGCCCCTGTAATAGAAAAGTGGTGAGTGACCAATGAGGGAATGAGCTAAGGCCAGGCAGCAGGAATTGCCATGAATGCAGCTGGATGATGAGAATTTAAAACTTCCTATTAGATATGGTGATAGTGAAGTGACTTTGGCAAAAATAGTTCTAGCTGATTCGTAATGGGCAGGAGTGAAGTGTAGGCAGTTAAAGCCCCCAGTGTAGTTATTTTGCTTTGATGCTGAATTTAGGTAAACTTTGACTTAAATTTTTTTTTATTTAGAGTGGTTAAAATCTTATTTTCATAATGAAAGAATGTGAAGGGTAAAATAAGAGACTGAACCTTGGTTGTGCTTCAGACCACCTAGTGGGTACTTATCACTTTGATTTCTATTGAAGGTAAGAGATTGGAAGCATCAGGCAGGCAATTACAAATTGGTTTGATTCTTCTGACATGCACAACTGCCTTCTTACCTCTCCAGATCTACTGGTTTCTATTCTGACAACTGCTGGCACACTTCTCAGATAGTCTTCCAGAGTAGAGTAACCAAGCTGCTTAAAGGGGATCCAGTCTCCGGTCAAGGATCGGTACTCTCCCTGGAGGCGAGGCAATGCTATCCCGTTCTTATGAGACTGTAGAACAGCCCGCAGCATCTTTGAAACCAGATCTGCTTCCAGCATCTTTGCCTATTAAAACACAGTGGAAGATTACTATACTATGACTCATTAGTCTGTGAATTTACACAGATTTTCAGCACTGAAACTTGTTAGAATAAGCAGTAAGTTAGTGATGAGTATTTTCTGTGATAACATACCTGGAAATAACTACCATGATAGGAAAGTACAGCATACCAATGAGAACGCAGGGAAAAGTCAGAAAGGCCCAAAGGAGCCCTATGGTGGGAGGATTTCAGGGAATGCTACCAGATGACAGGTGGCCAGGATGGAGTCCTGATGGGCAAGATGAAATCGGCCAGACCAGGAGGAAAAGGGTGGACCATGGGGCTGGGAAGGACAGGATGGGCAGAGGCACAGAGGTGGGAGAGAAGGATCAGTGATCTAATCTGCCTGGAGGAAAAAAAAAGTTAGATCAAAAGTGGTAGAAGAAAGGATGAGAAAAAATATCAATATTTAAATAGATCAATAAAAAAAATTTAAAACAGCAGAAAAAATAATCGTAAAACCAAAACCAATTCTTTGAAAACATCAATAAAATCCATGAACTCCTATAAAGATAAATCAAGGGAAAAAAAAGGGAGAAGGCACAAATTACCATAATGGGATATAAAAAGGGGCCACAGTACAAATCCCAGATACTAAAAAGAGAATATTATGAACAAGTTATGCCAATAAACTGGATGAATGAAATGGATAAATTCATAGAAAGACAAATTCTGGTGCTCACTCAAGAAATAACTCAAATATCCCTATATCTACTAGAGAAACTGAATTTGTAGTTTAAAATCTTCACATAGGAAAACTGAAAGCCCAAGCTCCTTTACTGGCAAATTCTACTAAGCACTTATGGAATAATCAATACCACTCTTACACAAACTCTTCCAGAAAACAAAGTTAAGGAACACTTCTGAACTCATTCTATGAGGCTAGAATCATGCTCATACCTAAATTAGACAAAAATATTACAAGTAGAGATCAGTATCTTTCATGAACATATATATAAAAGTTCCTAACAAAACAGTAGTAAGTCAAATCCAAAAGTAAAAAGGGCAAGAGTTTATTTTAGGAATGCCATATTGGTGCAACATTCTTAAGTCAACTAATTAATGCAATGTACCATATCAACAGACTAACCCATATGATCATATGAACTGCTGAAAAAGACATTTAGCAAAATTCAAAATCCATGTATGATGAAAAATTCCTGGAAATAAGAAGCTCCTTAACTTGATAAGGATCATCTGTGAAAACCCACATTATCATAGGTAAAAACATGAATGCTTTCTCCCTAAAACTGGAATAGGGCAAATATGCCCGTGCTCGCCACTCTCCTTATCACACTGGACGTTCTGGCCAGTGTCAGAAGGCTTAATTTCAAGACATTATAAAGCCTCAGTAATCAAAATAGTGGGACACTGTCAAAAGGAAAGCCCTGAAGACCAATGGAACAGAATATAGAATCCAAAAAGAGATTATCCAGAATACATAATCCAAGTATGTCAACTGATTTTCAGCCAAGGCGCTAAGGAAACTGAATGAAGAAAATTCAACAAATAGTGCTGTTACAACTAGTTATCTAGATGCAAAAAATTGAACTTCATACCATATACAAAAATTAAAAACATCATTCAGGTTGGAAATGAAAAATCTAATACAATAAGGCTCCTAAAAAACACACGCAGGAGTTAATTTCTGTGACTGTGGATCAAATATAGATTTTTTTTTTAGAACTGCAGAAGAAAAATTTGACAAACTGGATCAAATCAAAATTTCTAGCCAGGCACAGGGCCGCACACCTATAACCCCAGCTGTCCAGGAGGCTGAGGCAGGAGGAACAAAAGTTCAGGGCCAGCCTGGCAACTGAGGGAGATTGTCTCAGAATGAAAAAATTTTAAAAGGGCTGAGGGGGGGTGTGGCTCAGCAGCGGAGGGCCCGGGGGCTCCGTCCCTGACACTGGAAAAATAAAGCTTCCGTTCTTCTGAAGGCCATTAAGAAAATGAAAAGACAAGTCACAGACAAGAGAAAGGACTGATAACCACCACATACACACACTCTAAACAAAGAGCCCAACTAAATGTATACAGAAGATCTGAATACAGATGTCAAAAACACATGAAAAATGTTCATCAGCATTAGCTATTAGGGTAATGCAAATTAGATCACTAATTAAAAAAAACTGACAACGTTAAAACACTGGTGAGAATGCACAGTAACTGGAACTTGGCTACATTTCATAGTTGTGCAAAACAGTACTTTGAAAAACAGTTTGGCAGTTTCTTGTGAAGTAATGCATATACTTACCATACAAGCCAGCAACTCCACTCCTAGGTAACTGCCCAAGAGAAATGATGACGCCTGTCACAAAAACCTGTACGTGAACGTGTACAACAGCTTTACTTATGGGGGGAAATCTCTGGCAAATGCATTTCACTAATAAAACTGAATCACTAACACAGAACAGATCTCACAGTATGAGGATGGTTTGAAAGGACAAGCCTCACCCCATCACAGAAAATACCAGACTTGTTCCATGGGAAGGCCATGTGCGAAAGCCTTCTCTGCCTTCCACCTTCAGGAGAACAACTTTCCACTCTTGTCCCTCAAGTGACTACTCTAACTTCCTTATTTCTGCTCTCAAACAGCTGCCAGTAGGGGTTTCCCAAGCAGAGTACTTAATTTCGGGGCGTGGGGCGGAGTTGAAGGCCACGGACACACTTGTGACCTGTTTGTCACACAGGATGGCCAGTGTTGTGCTAATCCCACCCTTGCTGAATGTGTCTCCTTCTTTCAGGTTCCAGATTCTGCCAAGACATACATACTAGATCTTCCCTGCCCTTACTGCTCTATCCTTCTGCTCCAAAGTCTTGGTTGGGTTCCATGTAGACACAAGGAATGTATTTACATTGAGAACCTAAGAAACTAAATAGCAGGGCTGAGCTGTGTGGCACAGAAACAGTCATTCTCATTTTTCACTTTCTCACTCTAACTAACCTCACGCTTGCCTATCTTAATTTCCTAGCAATTGGTGCTTTTTCTAAATTAGATTTCCTGATCTGACCCAGGAAGGGCCCATGCCACACACATACTTCCTACCATCTTCCTTTAATGCGTATTTTATCATAAAGTCCACATTTTTAGTATTTCTTTCAATAGTTACTGACAAGTTAGGTGGTAGATTTTTGATTTTGGGGGAGAAAGAGGACTACAAGAGGTTGTACCTATGTCTCCTCTTGCTTGTGTGCCTCAAGTCTAACACCACTGTGCAAAGAACACCTATTTTTCTGGGACAAACTCTTTCTCTTGGGTCTCAGTCTCCTTATCTGTAAGATAATGGGTTTGATATCAGTGGTTTGCATTCCCCCTACCCAGTCACCAAGTAATACATGAAGATAGACAGGCTGACATCTACAATGCCCTACTCCTTATCACCTGCTGATGGTAATCACCCTGGTTCATGCCAACATCTCTTGCCTGCAGGTGCCTCCTACCTAATCTCTCTGCTTCCACTTCATCTCCCAGAATCTATTCTCCACCAGAAAAAAATGTCGTTTGTATTATAAATCCCATCATGTCACACTTCTGCTTAAAACCTCTACTGCTTCCTGTCTCACTCAGACAAGAAGCCAAAGTCTTCTAGAGTACCCAAAGGGCAACACAATCTGTGGTCACCACCAATTTTCTGACTTTAATTCTTGAATATTCATCCATGGCAATTGTTTCAGCTCTCTCCTATTTTTATCACCAGAATCACATACAAAAAACCTCCTGGTTTCTGTTCCCAAAACCAGGGCTTCTTTTCAGACAGTTGCTCCTTGTGTATGACGCTGGCTCGGGAAGTAAATCCTGACTCAGAATACAAACAGCAATCTGGGGTGTGTTTAGCAGCCTGCCCTTAGACAGGAAACAGGGATCCGCGATGTTTTGATGTAAGAGTGTGCCACCAAAGAACTGCCAACAGTGGTGGCACACGCCTGCAATCCCGGTACTTGGGAAGCAGAGGCAGGAGGACTGCTGCAAGTTCGAGGTCAGCCTAGGCAACAAAGTGGGCTCAAGGCCAGCCTGAACTACATAGTGAGACCCTGTCTCAAAAAACCAAAAAAAAAAAAAAAAAAAAAGAACTGCCAACAGTTGTAAATATTCAATGGTGCCACCAGACAGTTCCTTTTATTCTTTCACTCTTTCTCTTTGCAACATAATTCACTGTGAAGGCTCCAAAATGCTAATAATGTACAAAAGGTGGGGGAAGGAGGAGGGACACATAATGACCACCTTCAGGAAAACAAGATACAAAGAATTTAAATGACCTAAGATAATTCTATCTTTCAAAACTACATTTTGTAAATTCACAGCTTTAATATACCTGAAAATTGCCCAAAAACGTCTAATTCTGGAGAATATGGTTTTGACCTATCCTAGATAAATGCCCTTTACTCTTAATCCTCTGATTAGTCCCACAACTACTGGTGCCCAAAAGCTTTTACTAGAGCTAATGTAGCTCTCATCTATGCTTTTCTTCTCTGGGTTTCTTTTTTCTCAATCATTTCCAACTGTACTATTTGGCTCATCTTCATTACAACTCATCATGTCATGAATGGAAGTTGTACAGTAGCACTAAATCACAAAATAAATTTTGCCAAATTACTAGGTTGAATTTTCTTTTTGCAGGGAGTGCTAGGGGTTGAACTCAGGGCCTTGTGCTTGCTAGGCAAGCACTGCACCACTGAGCTAAATCTCCAACCCTTGAATTATTAGGGTAAATTAATCATCAATAATTTATTATACTTTCTTTAGTCAGCCTTTCAATTTTACAGTATCTCGTTATCTCTTTAGGGAATATCCTCTGGTAACTGTTTGCCCTGTTTCCTTCAAGACAGTAATTTAGCAACAAGTTGGGACTTTAAAGTTCCAGAATGTCTGTGCCCAAAGTTTTAGACACTACCTAGACTAACTCAAACCCTTCATCTTACAGAGCAATAAACCAATCATCAGAGAGGGAAGTTTTTTTTTTTTAATCTAAGATCCTTACTCAATGATTTCTCATCTTACAGCAGTTTAACATGCTATATTTTCTTTCCAATTATAGTCTACTTGTTACCACCTGAATTATGCCACCACTAGCTGGTTTTTAAAGAAAAGACAGTAATTAACATCCTAAGGTGATGGTATACTTAAGGTTTTTTTTTTTTAGGAGTTTTCCTTTATATTTTTGTGATTTCTAGTTCCAAACTATTCATATATTTTTCCATGCATATCAGGAATGTATAACTAAGGGATTTCTATACATCTACAAACTAGAGAAAAAAGCCTGAGATGGTAGAGTGACTTAGGAATCTGGGTTTTTATTTTTATTTTTATTTTTGGTGCTGGGGATTGAATTCAGGGCCTTGTGTTTGCAAGGCAAACACTCTAACCACTGAGATAAATCCCCAGCCTAGGAATCTGGGTTTTAACCCTAGTTTTGCCCCTCATTACCTGTGACCCTTTGAATAAGTCACTTTGGTCTTATTTTTCCCCCACATGGAAGATAAAGAATGTGAGCAAGAACTGTGATTCTCAACTTTCCTTGGATTCCTTCATGATTTAAACAAGGCCTGAAGTACGGGTTTGCTTACTCATGACAAAGCTGCACAGGCCAAAATACCAAGATTGCTTTGAAGTACACTGAGTATCTTGGGCTGATCAGAAACCCTGACTGGCATATACACATCCTCAACTAAAAACTGTAAAATCACCTTTAGTTTTTTTGAAAAACAAGCTTTTAAAAATATTTGGCTTATAGGGAAATAATGAAAAGAATGCTGTGCCACTTCTGTGCTTTTGAAAGCTTCAATCTTGTCATTATTTCACCATGAGGAAAAAAGAAAGAAAAACAATTCACATAAATATGAAATTAATTTTTGCTCCAAGAACCAAGAGTCTTCTGTCCTGTGAAAGTGTCCAAATGCAAAGCACTTACTGTGACAAAGCTCAGTTCTTGCAAATAGCACTCAGTCGAACAGGAAGTAGATGCTCAGAATTGGATTATAAAGTATTTTTCCTTACATTCACATTAAGTATCCAACTAGATTATATTGAACAGAGAATTTAGAGGAGAGGTCCTTCAAGGAGTTTAAATCTCTTGATGCAAAATACAATAGTTCATTCAGCCATGTTCAATGAGCTAATTTAAAAGGGCATTAGCAGGGATTACATTTCACTTCCAATCTACAGGGACTGAAATCCAAAGGCACTGCCAACTGCTGTCTTACTGTCTCACTGTGCTTAAGTAGCAAAGAGAGAGGGGGTGTGCCACCGAAGAGTACTAAGCAGGGCACAGGAGATGGGTTCTAACTCATTTGGCCCCAGGAACAACTCCCTACAACCACTGCAGATCTTGGCAGGTAACCGCTGCTCAGTGAATGTCAGCTGAGTGGAACTGCAAATCTCTCCACCATGAGCCAACTTACGGAGAAAATTTAAAGGTCTTTATGTCCCTGCCCTCAAAAAGCTGAATCCAGTTATGTAAAATATGGGCAGTCTGGTGGAAGACAGTTAATACTGCTCGACTATTAGTAGAAGCCAAAGGAAAAATGCCTAATAGAATGACTTAGGAATCTGTGTTTTAACCCTAGTTCTGCCCCTAATTACCTGTGGCCCTTTCAGTAAGTCACTTTGGTCTTTATTTTTTCCCCACATGGAACATACAGAATGCGGGCAAGAACTGAGGTTTTTCAATGTTATCTTGAAAAAGCCTTGCAGAGTAAGTTAAATATTTCCATTTGATATACAGAAAACTATGCTCCAAGAATTTATTCATTATCACACACTTGTAAACTGAGGGGCGCGGATGCCAATCCAGGTTGGCAAAGCCAATGTAGTATCCAATACAGTCACACACATCAAGGCACCCAGGGGCTGATGGGTTTAAAATTTCATTTCTGCCACTAAGTTGTAGATCTCTAGGCAGTACGCCTTTTCTACAATGTGCGACTGGGCAGGAGGTGGTAAGTGAACTAGATCAGTGTTTTCGGATTTCCTTCTTTCGTTTGATTTAATCCTTTTTGCCTGGGACTTCTGCTAATATAGTTACATCCCTGCTCTTTTAAATATTTGGGAATAGTTTCCTCACCTATTGATGGAAATGTACTACACTCCTCAAGTGGATAGAAGCAGAAAAGATGTGCGGGCTCCAAGATCTCTCCCAGCAACTAAGGCCAGGAATCTGACCCTGCTAGGGGATGACAGTGAAAGTTAAGTCAATTTATCCCCGCCCCCACCCCAGCCCCGCCCCGTTGGTGCTCACGGTTGAGAGGAACGCAAACGCCGTGTGTCCCGCATTTCTCAAGCGACCTGCAAAGCGACTCACAGCCGCGGCGCAGCAGGCAGGGGTCGGAGAGCCGACAGCGCGAAGCCCCGGCTGGGGAAAGGTCGGGCCGCTTCCCGGGCGCCCCCGCCCCGTCCACGGCCCACTGCGCAGCGCACCCGGGCGGCGGTGGGGTCGGCGGCCGCGGCCGCGGCCCGAGGTGTAAAGCGCGGCGTTCCGGCCCCCGCCCCCGGCCTCGGCCCCGCCGGCCGCGACCAGGTGTGCGGCGCCCGCCCGGCCTCGCCCGCGTCGCCGGCACCTGTCGCCCGGCGCGGCGGGCCCTGCGCTCACCTCGTCCCGGGGGCCCCCGGCCCGGCCCCGCGCCTCCGCGCCCGGCTCCCGCCACCGCCGCGTCCGCCAGGGCCCCGCCGCGGCCGCCGCCCACTTTCGGTTTCCCCCGCGGCGGCTCCGGAATCACCTCACGCACCCGCCCCGCCCCGCCCCCAGGGCAGCCCGGCTCGGTTCTGCGCGCGGGCGGGCGGGCGCTCGGGTGGCGGCGGCCCACGCCGGCGTCCGCGCGTGGGGAGGGAAACCGACGCCGCCTAGCGGTTTCTGCGCGTACACACGCTGGGACCGGCGGCGGAAGACGGCCGCGGGGCGGGCGCGGGCGCGCCTCCTGGCGGACAGCGCGGGTAGCGCGGGCCGGCCGGAGGGGAGGGACCCCGGGGGCGCGGGACCCCGGGGGCGCGGCGGCTGGGCGCGCGGGATCCTGACAGACTCTCCTTCCTCCGCGAAACCTCACTCCACTCTGCCTTGCTTCTCCATGTCTGGAGCCCTTACTCCCCCGCCCCCCCCCCGCAGCGCGCGCGCGCGCGCACACACACACACACACACACACATACACATACACACACACACACACACACACATACTTGGTATTTGGGATTGAACTCAGGACCTTCGCACTGAGCTACCTTCCCACCCCTTTTTAAATTTTTTATTTTGAGACAAGATCTCACTAATTTGCTGTGCCAGGCTGGGCTCCAATTTGGGATCCTTCTGCTTCAGCCTCTCCACAGTGTGGGGATTACAGGTGTGCGCCTCCATGGCCAGTTGGAGCCAGTTACTTTTATTCTCCTAGACATTCATCTGCCCTGTTCGCATCCCCAATTCTTTTCTCAAGCGTCACACTTCCGAAAAGGGGGCACCCTCCATGCCTAGACTTCCCATCCCTCTTCTCAGCTTTGTTACCTTTCCTTAGCATCTATCTAGCGTACTGTATGTTGTACTTATGTTTTTGTTGCTTCCTATCCTAAAATTAAAGCTCTCAGAGTGCAGGGAGTTTTGTTTGGTTCCCTAATGTATTCCCAGGCCAAAGCCTGGCACATAATAAACGTTAAATAAATATGTGTCAAATGTCTTCATTCATTCTAAAATTACTAGATACCCAATATTTGTTCACTTATTTCTTCTGCCCACCAATTCCTCTGATGTTTACTGAACACTTGCTTTGGATTCCTTCAACTGCCGTAGAACACTTTTTCTGCTTCATTCTATTTGCAATTACTGACAGCCTGCTACTTATTCAACCAACATTCTTTTCAGCAGCTTGAGATTGAATTGGCATACGAGAAGCCACATATGTTTAAGATGTACAAATTGGTGAGTTTGACATATACACAACTGTGAAACATCACTGCAATCAAAATAATGAACATATCCATCAAGCCTAAAAGTTTTTCCATGCCCCTTATAATCCTTCCTGTCTCTCTTTGTCCCTCCCCTGCAACTGCTCATCTACTTTCTGTTGCTATAGATTTGGTTACTTTTTCTAGAGTTTTATTTAAATGTAACCATACAGTCTTGTCTTTTGGGGAGAGGGACTGGCTTCTTTTACTCAGCTTAATTCTGTTGAGACTCATCCATGATGGTGCATGTACCAACAGTTTGTCTTTTTATCTCTTGGTAGTATTCCATTGTGTGGATATGCTAAACATACCATATGACCCAGCAGTTCACTCCCAGGTGTTAACCCAAGAGAAATGAAAGCACATATCCACACAAAGACCTGTACAAGAATGCTTATACAGCTTCGTTTGCAATCCGAAAAATGGAAACAACACAAATATCCATTAGGAGGTGAATGGCTAATTAACAGGTACATATTGAACGTCTGCTGTTAAATAATAAGACTTTATGGAGTGCTGACAAGCTCATCCTGAAGCAGCTTTCCTTTTGCTGAAAAGATGCAGTAGGTCATGAGTAGACTGAAAGTGGATCAGGAACGTGATATCCCAAGCACAGAAGTTTGGGCTTTTCCCCAAGGGCAACGACTGAGGCTTGAACAAGTGTTCTCTGAACACTGCTCTCTTTGATACTCTCACATCTAAGACTAAGTGTGCCCAAATGTGTCTCTGTGAAAGGTCTCTGCATCCCTCTGTTCTGTTTCAGAATGCTTTCTCCTTTCTCTCCCCTCCAGTCTACTCCAAATTTTGTAGTGAATTTAATAACCTAAAATACAAGCAAACACCAATTTGGACTCCATAGCACTCATTACAACCCCGACTCCACATTAAAATGGGAAAGATGTAAAGAGCAGCTGTGATTTGAAAGAGTGTTAGTGAGAATAGAAAATTAGAGAAAAAAAAAAACCCTGTGGGGTTCAATATACAAAATAAGTCGTAAAACGATGTGAGTTGGCCCCAAGTCTGAGATTCTTTATCTTTGCAAAGGTGTTCCATGTCTGGATTGTTCTATTTACCGAGAAAAGTCATGCTCTGCAGCTAGTTTTTAAAACCAGTTTTATTGATGAATAGTTTCTATAAAGTAAATATTTTAAGCATACAGTTAGATGAGTCTTAACAGATGCATTTAAATCATGTATCCACCATCACAATCAAGATACAGAACTAGTTCATCACTTCAGAAAGTTTCCCTGAGCCGTCTACAGTTAATTCCCTCCCCTCAGCCCGACAGCTGCTGATCTTTGTTGCTGCAGCCTTTTCTTTTCCAGAACGCCACATGAATGGTATATACAGTATGTAGTCACTGTGTCTGGCTTCTTTCACTTAGCATAGTGCTTTCAAGAACCATCCACTTCATTGTACCCGTCTTCAGTCAGTTCCTTTTTGGTGCCATGTGAAATGTCATTGTATGGACATGTCACAGTTTGTTTATGCACTCACATTTGATGCACATTTGTGTCATTTCCAGTTTGGGGCTATTATGAAGAAAGCATCTGTGAACAACCACGTCCAGGTCTTTGTGAGATCAGATGTTTTTCTTGCATATACACTTAGATGTAGGATTGCGGGTTGCAGATAAGTGTACACTTAATTTTATAAGAAACAGTCAAACTATTTTCTTTAGTGGTTGCGCCATTTTGGCTTCTCACTCCTGTCCATCCCCAGTCTCCTGGTAATGTATAAGAGCACCATTTACTTCAGATCTTCTCCAATGCTTAGTGTTGTTAGTCTTTTTGACTTTAGTCATACTGTGGATGTACAGGGATATTACATTGAAACCTTAGTTTGCATTTACCTATGACTAATGATATTGAGCATCTTTCCATGTATGTACTTGTCCTCTACATACAATCTTGGGTAAAATGTCCATCCTTCAGGAAAATTTTTACCCGAGACATATCGAGAAGTTCTCAGAAGTCCCTGGGTAGCTTCCCTTCAGCAAGGACAGGTTCAGAAGTTGTGTTTATTTTAATTCATTAGTTAATTTTGCAAAATGATCCAAGGCAGAGGGAGTTTGAGAATTCACCCCATGCCCTGTATATAATTGAATTTCAAGAGATTGAAGGGAGATCAGAGATGACACAGGTTACTCCTCAGGCACAGTGGTTCTTAGTTGGGGAAGGAGGTCACAGTACGTGAGGGCAAATACAGATACAAAGTTTGGTATATGACTTCACGGAGGGTTTGAACTTCTTGAAAGCCACATTGTGGGCTCATGTTAAATCTTGCACTGGTAGCCAGGTGTGGTGGTACAGGCCCATAATCCTAGGCTGAGACAGGAAGATTGCAAATTCAAGACCAAACCCAGACTGGGCAATTTAGCCTCTTAGGGGGACCTTAGTTTAGAAAACAATGGCTGGGGATATAGCTCAGTGGGAAGGCGCTGGGTTTAATCCCCATTACCACAAAACAAACAAAAAACTGCCTTGGCCAAAGAGCAGAGTTTTCAAAATGGACTGAACTCAGGTCAAAGGCATTTTTCCTCAGCAAAAAGTCAGGCTCAGCTTCTCTTCCCTGGACAATGGGGGCAGGGGCCAAGACCACATGGTTCTGTCCTTGGGGCTCACACTTCCTATCCCAAAGGCTGTAGAGAGGTCCTGAGCACTCAGCCCAAGTGGCTTCTGGGAGCAGGCAAGTCAGACAGACAGTAGGCAGAAGGCCGGTGAGAGACGTGGCAAGAGAGAGGCTTTCCTGGAAAGGAGTACAGATCAAGGGGCAGGTGTGGGGAAGGAAATAGCCCTATTGCCAGCTTATCTGAGTTGAGAAAGATGGAAATATTTCCAGTGGGAAGCCATCTAAAGCCCTTCACCCACTTCTGTCCACACCTGGGGAGCCTGTTCATTTGGAAAGAACCATATCGAAAGCAAACAAACCCCTGTCCCGGGCAGACAGGCCCCATGTGCGATTGGTTCACTTGACTCTCCGCCCTCCCTTTCTTCCTCCTCCCACTTCAGGAAGCACCATTTAGAAGGAAGATAAAATATGCTGGGGAACATGACTGTAACTCTTTTATTTCCCCTTGCCAGATAGATTTTTTTGCATCTTTGCAATGTAGTCCAAGAATGAAATACTCTTCATCCTCCCTCTTGGAGCCTTAAACTTCACAGTTACCGGGCAACATGGCAAATGTCCCTTCCTGAATTTTGAGTGGCAATTCAAGAGACCTCTAAGTGCTCGCTTCCCATTTGAATTCATCTGTTTCTTCTCTGTATTGTTTCCAATATATATTGTTTCAATACACACTGTTTCTAACATATATTTTTCATAAATATATATGTACTTTTTCCAATACATTTTGTTTCCAGTATATAGTGTTTCTCATATATATTATTTCCAAATGAAGACACAAACTAAATACAAGACTCTCATTTCTAAATGCACTACAGGGACTTACTTGATCGTGGCATTACTCCATGAGTTGAGTAATTCCTGTCTCAAGAAACCTTCCTTGAAGCCACTACCTCAAAGTGGTTTCTCTTTTAGCTGAGGTTCCAGATCACTTTATTTCTTCCTCAGGTACGTTTTGGTGGAATTATAGCAAATGATTCTGCATCTCAGCTCCCTTGTGAACAGCGTGAAAAGCGCTCACATTTTATTCATCTTTATTCTTTGAGACATTTAATTGCAAATGATTTTCACAATTATTCCTTTTTGAAGCTCAACAGCATGTTCAAAGTTGTTGAGTATAGGGATGAAATCCAGGCTCAAGGGTGCTTTTTGCTTGAATAAGGTCAGGAGAAATAGATCCATGACAAAAAGAATCTTTGGATAGATCTACTTTTAGTTAATCATTAACATCATAATTGCTCCCTCTCTCATCAGCTATTGCCTCACAAGCAAATGCAGAGAAATTTCTAGACAACTGCATTTGTTTTAACTGAGTAAGGAAAAAAGGACAAACAAAACACAAAACAAAGGGGAGAGATTGCTGGAGCCTGCTAAAGTTCAGGCCCTGGTAAAGCTAGGGATGTGCTGATCAAGCAGAAGCCCCTAAGCTGCCCACAAAGGCCTCTAAGGTGAGTCAGCTGAAAGGGACTAATCCCCAGAAGGGACTGATCGCTGAAGCTTTAGAGGCCACATAGCCATTGAACAGTAGAAAACAGGATAACAAAACTTACAGTGACATTGTACACGGAAAGGCCACAAAATCAACAGGGTAAGGTCTTGGCTATCCAAGAGGTCACCTTCACCCTCTTGGGGGTTGTAGATCATTCACACCGTTCAGCCTTAGACAAGGTCCCAAAATGAGGACGATTCTAAGGATGTGGATATTAGGAGTTGTCAGAAGGCTTAGAAGCCCAGCCGTTTAATGGGACAAAGAGGTGGGGTAATTATTACTTTAAACAAGGTTATCAACCACAATAGTATTGATTCTGTAACAGTCACTAAACCTTCAGGTGCAAACATTATATTGCGATAGTGGCTATGGGTGAGATGAGAAGAACCTACACGAGTGCATGGAAGGTGACTAGTACAGGTCTGCAGCTCTGAAATCAAAGAAGCAGATAGATAGTCATCAAGGAGTATGTGTTCAGATTATAAGTATGTAACACAGACAGGATCATTATGCCTTAGTTGTTTGACCTGGGATAAGTCACCTGGGACTCATCACTTGTTAAATTCGGAGGTTGCACTGAACTCCAGAGCCCTTAGGCTCTAGTTCTAGGCTTGGATTCCCTTCAGTGGCAGAGTTAATTCAATAAGTAGCCAGAGAGCTTTCCCTTGAGGCTGTTTGGCCAATTCTTTCTCATCAGTGGTGCTTCAGGGGAGCGATGTCTCCCCCAGGGGAACTTTGGATAGCCAGGAGGTTATTTTCCATTGTCACATGGCTCAGGGCTACCCCCTGGCCTTTGGTGGGCCAAAACTGGATGTTTATTGTCTCGCCCCCTTATCAGAGACATTTCCCTTGTTCCAACTAATATGTGAATGTTTTGCCAGTGATTTATGTAGATGACAAACCTGTTTTATATATTAGTGCAAATAACTTTTCCATAACTTTACTGCTTTACAATGAATTTTTTATGTGATTCTTTTCTAGGTAGATTTCATTTCAAAAGAGTAAATGAGGGAGTTACCAAATATTTGTCATAAAAGGAGAGTGCTGTGTTGTAAAGGTTCACATGACAAGCTGAGCAAGACATTCCAGTTTACACCGGTGGACAAAGGGATACACGTGGTTGTCCTTATTGGAATTCATTACCTACTACAAAATGACCTTTCTTGCCCTACACTCACACCAGCTGAGGAAGTTAAAAATCATCCTTCTCAGGGATTCTGGGAAGCCAGAATTTACTAGCCCAAAATTATATCTTCCCCCACAATAAGGACAAGAAATAATCTTCCTCACCTTCCTCCAAGTTCTTTCCTCAACCCCTCACATTTAAGGTGCTTTTGTTTAAAACTGAACTCCTTGCTTTCAGCAGCAACTTCCTTAAAACAGGATGTTTTGTGTTTGCACTTAGAACATTTTAACACCTGGGGGCTAGCTATCAGTTAGGAAGAGCTCACAAGTTTTGGGCCAAAGTAGACAGAGGGATTTTCTCCAGGGTCAGGATTCTGAGAGTGATACAGTAGGTCGCACTAACCTGGCTTTCCCCTCCCTTTGTACTGTACACATTCCTGAACGCGTGTTTGAAGGCTAAACTATAAACCACTTGTAAGTATCACTGCAATTATGAGAGCTCTGTGTACAAAGCAATAGATGCATCTGCGATCTCTCCCTAATCATTATGACTGCAGAGCTCCAGCACTTAGTGTACGCAGGCTTACAATAAGTATTTGCAATGAATGAATACGTGAGTGAAGGGCTCAAGTCCATCCATTTTCTCCTCTGCCATGCCACTCCATTTACACACTTGGTGAATGAAATAAAAGACTTAAAAACAAAGAAAAGTATAAAAGCATAAGGACTGAGCAAAACTTTTTCTACTATCAAGACCTCTGAGAAGAGTCATATACTTATAGTATGGATTAGCAAATATCTTGTGCCAAATCTGGGTAGCAATCGTAGATGGATGTCTTTTGTCATTTTGGGATTACAGGCACCACAGCCTTGGCGGCTTATAAATAATAGAAATTTATTTCTTACATTTCTGGAGGCTGGGGCTCCGAGATCTGGGTGCCAGCTTGGTCGGGGCCTGGCAAAAGCCCTCTTCTGGGCTGCAGATCGCTGACTTCTCATCGTATCCTCACATGGCGACAAGTGCTGCAGAGCATCTAAGGTCTCCTTTATAAAGGCACCAGTCCCATTCAGGAGGACTCCACCCTTGTGACCTAAATCATTTTCCGAAGGTCCCACCTCCTTTTCCCATCACTTTGAAGGTTGGGATTTCAATATGTTAATTTGGTGGGGGAGGGACACAAACATGCAGTCTGTAACAACTGGCATTTCATTCGGCCAAAGCTTTGACCTTTAGTTTGTCACTCCATCTCCACAGACTTTCTCTTTTTAGATAGATGGCTAAATGTTCTGGTCAGTTCTTCCTGTTTCTTCTTCTTTGCATGCTTTCCTTCCTGGAGAAGCTAGACAGGTACTCTGTCCACCCAGTCTGGTGGATCCTGGGTAGTGAGAAGAACAGGCGGAGGAGTGTGACTTATCAGTAGAGGAATGTAACCTGGCCAGGTAACTTAGAAACTGCAAGACTTGTGGACAGGGACTTTGGCATGTTGCAAAAGCCCTATCGGTAGAAAGCTGATTTGCTAATTTATATGCAATGTTCACAACATCACTGACAACCCGTTCAGGACTGTGGTCCTGACTAGATAAAAATTAGGCCTGTATTGGGCAAACTGATGTTCTTGGATCTGTTAGGAGTCTTGAGAGTTCTCAACATGTATGTAAAATATTTGTATTTTAACTAGGTGATTGTCTAAATAAATGCAGCCACATTTTACATTTTCTTAATTACTATGTAATAACAATGTATTAACATGTTAATTCAGTGCTGGAATTTGATGTTTATGATGGCAAAACTTCAAATTTTTATCTAAAAATGATTACATTTACATTTTAATATGCTAGTAAGCATGTCTGGCTGTCTTGGTTTGGGATGTCGTAATGTCAAATTTACAACAGTCTCATGCATGCTAAGCAAGTGCTCTACCACTAAGCTACATCCTCAGCCCCTTTCTTTTATTTAATTTTAATTTTGAGTCAGGATCTCACTGAGTTGCCCAGGTTGGTCTCAAACGTAGCAATCCTCCTACCTCAAGCTTCTTTGTAGCTGGGATTACAGGCATGTACCACCACACCTAGCTCAGCAACTGTATTTTTACTTATGATGAAATATTTTGTCAGTGGTGAAGAGAAAATTTCCTCTTTGCACAGATAACTCACAGTCGAAGGCATGTTCACAGTAATGAAATCTATTCCTTTAAAGTTGTTTACTGTATTAATTATCAGCACATATATATCATAAATGATGCTTGTCAAGGAGTGACATACTAACTTGTCATGATCTAATGACAGAGGCAGAATTAATGTTTTTAAGAATTAACATGTAAATGATATATTTACACTACCAGAAGTTCAAATAATAAGCTGGGATATAGTATAAATGAAAGTTTTGTAGTAGGTGGGATAGAGAAAGATGGTGTGAATATTTAACCACACAATCCTATGATAATGTAAACACAAGCAGTTCATATGTCAGTCATAGTAAATCAATGTTCATTTTTGCAAGAGGCTTTATTGCAGAGATTCTGTCCTCCATGCGTCTCTGTAGATTTACAATAAGTGAATAGTAAACAGCTGGTGAAAAACTTGTATGGTATTTTTCAGTGAAAATGTTTCGGAATGTGTTATGGAGCTGATTGGGCTGTCGAAATAGTGGGTCACTTGTCAAAAAGGATTTTATTGTTTGAGGAGAAAAATAATTCAAGTTTTAATGACAGGGACTCAAATGATGATTCACCAAGATCATCATCAAGTCAGGCCAACGAAAGTGAAAATGCAGAAAATTTTACTTGGTTTGTAGGTTTGTTTGTATTTTGTAAACAATCATTAACCTACAGTCCAACATTATGGTGCATCCTCAGCCCTGTGGGATCATCATATCTACATATTTGTATCCAGTCAATCTCTACCCCATTTCCCCCGTTGTTTTCTTGTTAGCATATCATCGCCTAAATCTACCTGTTTGTTTACTTGTTTCCTGCCTGCCCCAACACTCACACTCCACCCCACCAAGGCAAGCCAGAAGAAGCTGGTCTATTTTTTACACAGTCTATTTCTTGCCCAAACTAGAACACAGAACACAGGCTAAATAATAAATGTTGAACTAAATATAATATATTTAATTTATAAACATACACTTTAGAATTGGACTTAGAACACAGTGACTTTTTGGGTACATATTTGAATAATATTATGATAAAAAAAATTAAACTTTTCACACCAAAATTTATATGTGAATGTTTATGTAACATGATTTATAGAGCTCAAAATGCAAACAACCTCAATGTCCATCAACTGATGAATGAATGAACAAAAGGTGGTATTATCCTTACAATGACTATTACCAGCCTTAAAAAGTAGTAAGTTTGACCTCATGGAACATGGCCAAGTGGGAAGCTCCAGGAGTACAGTGTATATCACTTCAGCAAACAACTGTTGAACTTACAGTAACTACCTGAGAGTGATTCTGGAACTCTGGAGCCTAGACATCTGCAGCACCCAGGGTAGAACTTGATGAGAAGGCTGGTAAAATGTCAGCCATTCTGCATATGGCTCAAATCCTCCACCTCCATGCCCATGGCAGGTAGCCTTAGGGACAGCAGGTCACATTCTGGTGGGACTTGGTGGAGGTAGGGTAAGCAGTAAGGATTTTGTCCTCCAAATATGGGATTGTATGTTTTGAGTGTTGACTTCTGCTTTTGGTTCCTGAGGGGCCAGTACAGAGGCTGTCAGCTTTTGTTTCAATGTCCATGGGCTGAAGCAGTTTCCAGGGCATTTAGAAAGATAGTACCTGGCTTCCCCAGCTGGGATCCATGTATTGAAGAAAATCTTTGTGTGGTCACTGGCTGACTGCAGAGAAAATGGAACAGAAATCCCAGTGATAATAAGTAATATTCATCTTTTTTTTTAGATTTTTATTAAAATTTATCCAAAATTACACAAACTTACAGGCAATTACACAAGCTTACAGACCACAATTAATTGTACCTTTTGCTTATGATAGTGAGCAATGTAAACAACCACCTACATACAGCAGTAAGTCACAACCATATAAAATTACTGTAGTACCCAGTGTACGTGTCACTGATTTAAATTTGGGTTATTAGGTTCTTATTTTTAAGACATCATTATTCCTCTGGATTCCCATTCCCCTCCCCCTTTGCCCTCTTCTTGTTCCCTTGAACCCTTTGTCTATCAGCTTTTATCTAACACTTTGTCTTTTTGTATCCATTATTTACTCTTTTCTTCTGTTTGTATTTTACCTCACTAAATGAAGGATACCATGCGGTATTCCAGCTTGTGAGACTGGTTTATTTCACTCAACATTATATTTTCCAGGTCCATCTATTTTCCTACAAATGACTCTAGTTTGTCATTCTTTATAGCCAAATAGTATTCCATTACGTATAGATACCACATTTTGTTTATCCAGCTATCCATTGATGGGTATACGAGTTGCTTCCAGAATTTAGCTATTACAAATTGTGCTGCTATAAACATTGTTGTGCAAGTATCTCTGTAGTATGATGTCTCTAGCTCTTCAGGAAAGATACCTAGTAGGGAAATGGCTGAGTCATATAGGATTTCATCTTATAAAAATAGTTTAGGAGGGGCTGGGGATTTAGCTCAGTGTCTAGAGTGCTTGCCCAGCAAACACAAGGCCCTGAGTTCGATCCCCAGCACACACACAAAAAAAAGTTTGGGAAAGTTGCAAACCGATGGCTCTAACCCTCACAAAGCAAGAATCAGAAATCTGTGAAGTGTGAATTAGATTTTCAAGTACTACAACATAATAGTTAAAATCTCTAGTTCTCAACCAAGAATTACAAAACATGGAAAACAAAAGCAAAACAGAAAAGCCTGGGCTACTCATAGAAAAAAGGAATTTGACAGAATTTTTTTTTTCTGAGGAAGTTTAGCCATTAAATCAACTGTATACACTTTGAGAGGTTGAGACAGGAGGATTGAAAGTTTGAGTCCTGTCTGGGCAGCTTAGCGAGACCCTGTCTCAAAATAAAAATAAAAGAGGGCTAGGGATGTAGCTCCCTGAGAAGACCTTGGGTTCATCTCCTGAATCAGAAAAACAAAACAAAACAAAATAACCAACTGTCTAAAATATATTCAACGAGAAAAAGGAAGCTGGGAACAAAGAATTAAAGGAAATTTTAAAAATAATTTATGAAAAAAGAGAAAATATCAATAAAGAGATAGAAATTATAAGAAAGAACCAAACTGAAATTCTGATTATGAAAACTAACTAGCATAAAAATTTCAATGGAAGCATTCAACAGCAGATTTGAGCAAGGTGAAGAAAGGATCTGTGAACTTGATGGGTACACTGAAATTGTCTAATCAGAGGAACTGAAAGAAAAAAGAACGAAGAAAAGTGAACAAATTTTAAGGGGACTGTGCGTTACCAGGAAATGGATCAACATACACATAATGAGGGAGTGGAAGGGAAGGGGGAGAAGGGGAGAACCAAGATATAGCATGTACAGGTACAAATTAACTATGATGAATGTGATCATTATGTTTATCTACAATGTACCAATACATGTTCTTGGTATAAAATAAAAATTTAAAAAAATATACATATAATGAGAATTTAAAAAAGAGAAAAAAGGGAAACATTTGAAGAAATGACTGAAAACTTCCCCAACTGATTAAAATAATCCATAGAGATACAATTTTTACCAAGCTTTATAGGAACTTGCCTAAAAGGCTTCACAGTTCCCAGCCCCTTTATAAAATAGCAAAGGATTTTCTTAGGTCTACTTCCAAGGTGCCAGCAGAGGAAAGACAGTATTGTAGTTCCAACCATACTGCTTGGAAACTGGAAGCAGGGGTCCCACTCATACATCCTGGGTGGAAACCAAGTTTGCTTTTCTTTCCCTCTGTGAATAAATAAACACCAAGAAAAGAGAAGTGGTGACAGGTAAAGAAATACCTCCTTCTGAAAATAACTCCATGTCCTCCTCTTCCTCTTGGAGTTTAGTGTAGGGAGTGAACACTGGTAATTTCCACCATTGTCATTCTCCTCTTAATTATAAGTATAGAGCCTCAGTTTTATTCAAGGCAGAAACTCACCAAACTAAAAACCTAAAATTTCTAATCTCTCTTGTAGCTAAAAGTGATCAGACTAGGTTTAGGGCACTGTAATATGAGAAGTGTGGGACTCCGGGGAAGCTTCCTAGATGGAAGTGACACATTGGGAGAGCCCCCTATGCGCTGCCCTCTTTTCCCCTGCTTGCCCTCTGAAATGCAGATATGGTGCCAGGCTGGAGTTCCAGCAGTAACCTTTTGATGAAACCAGGTACCAGCTCCGGCAACAACTATGATGATGAAAACCATACACTAAGATGTTACCTCACCAAAGATGGTCTGTGAACTTTCATAGCAGTTGGTCCAAGGTCAGTATTTCTGCTTGTCTCTAGAGTTCTTTGATATGAGAAAGAAAAAAAATCTCTCTCTTGTTTATGTCACAGTTATTTTGGAGATTCTAGTAACTTGTGCTCTATCAAATGGTGTTTCAGTCAGTAATGAATGGCATCTATAATGGTGTTCTATCAGATTATAATGGAACTGAAAAATTCCTATTGCCTAATGATGTTGTAGCCATTGTAATGAGTATCCTGGTGCAACACATTACTCATGTTTGTGGTAATGCTGGTGTAAACCAGTGTTCTGCATTGCTCATTCTGTAGAAGTTTAGCACATACCATTATGTACGGTCATAATAGTTGATAATGCTAATAATGCCACTGGCTTATGTATTTACTGTACCATACTTCACATTATTTTACGGTATACTCCTACTTATTAAAAGGGTTACTTTAAATAGTTTGCCACATTACACAGGCAGCAGCCTGATCTATCATCTTACATTTACCACATCTCTTGTTGTATGATCTCTTGGTTAAGAGACATGTGATTGTATATGTAGCCATATTTAATACTAACCAAAGTTCAAATTTTGCCACTATGTGACCTTGGACAAGACACACACCTTCCCTGGGTCATATCCCTGTGAGTAGTGGCAGGGGCAGATGTAGAGTCTATGTGTATGACTCTGAGATTTGATGCTTGTGCCTGGCCAACATCAAGTCTTCTCCTATTGGGAACAGCACCTCAGTTTTTGTTTGTTTGTTTTGGAGTAGGGGGACTACTCCATCTTCACCCTCAGTCCTAGGGCTTAAGTGAGGTTGACATCACTTCCTGGCCCCTGTGGCGAGCCTGTGGCCAAGGCCTAGCAGGTGTGGGGAGCACAGCTGGCTACCTAGACTATCTTGACTTGTGGATTGTTGCTACTTTGAGCATGCAAACAGTGAGGCAGGAACTCACCAGCGCATTCTCTTCTTGGTCTGGATGCAGAGCACCAGCCACGGACACTAGGCCTGGTATCCCCCACCAACTGCATGAGCTGGGGAGCCTTTTGTACCCTGGTGTGCCTGAGACATCCCACTCCAATTTCTTATCCTGGGTTGACACAGCCTGACACTGCATCCTCACTAAGCACACACTTGGGCAGTTCCACATCCAGTCCCTCATTGTACATTTGGAAAACTGAATCTCAGAAAGAGACAGGGACTTCCCTAGCCCTCCTGTAGGGAAGCAGCATTCAGTCTCCTAGCAACATGTCCAGGGGCACGGGAGCTGGGAAGGGGGAAACTAGGGTTCCCTGAGGTCCCCGGACAGCCTTGAGAGGGACAGCAGCTGTATTCCCAAGTCTGCTGCTCTTGGCACCTGGAAAAGGATGAGCTTCTCCTCAGTGTGGATAGGGACTCCAGGACAGGAAGCCTCCGTTTCCTACAGTGTAGAGTTTGGTACTTGGAGTGGGTGACCCCACAGGCTCCCCATGTTCAGAAAGTGACTATTGGCATGAATTTCCTGTCAGCGGCTCTCTGTGCTCTGAGACCCTGGGGAAATGCTTTTCACTCTCTGAAGGTCATTCAGAGCAGAGGGAGGATGGAGACCTGGTGGATGAGGACTTGCTATGGAGCAGGAGCCATAGCACTGGATCCTGAATCAATGCGAGCATGAGGCTTTGGGGGGACATCTAGGATAAACCACACTGTGATAAGGATCAGACTGAGGTGTCTCATCCTGGCCTCCAAAGTGGTGGTGTCCATGACAGCTTGCAATGATCCCCTCTTCCTGGTATACACAGAGTCTGGGGCCCAGAGGAAAAAAAAAATCATCCTTTGATCCTTGGGGTCCTCATCTGGAAGTGGGAGGAGTCATTGTCCTGGCTGAGGTGAGGCTGCCTCCTGAGTGCATTGGACATTCACTCCAGGGGATGTAGGCAAAGAGTGGACAAGGAGGCACCCAAAGTCCCTTACACTGCCTTTGGAGGCTTCGGGTCCTCTCCTTTACCCTCACGAAACCCTGAGAAGCGCTGCCTTGGGGTCACTTCAATGCGTGATGGGTGTTGCAGTCGGTGTTCCTGTCTGGGGGTGTGGTGCTGATGCCGGCCACCAGAGGGTGGGCAGCCTGCCGAGTCAGTGGCGCCCCTGGGCTTTGCCGGAGCAACAGGAGCCAGGGGGAGCCATACAAAGCCATTCTGGCCATCCTCTTGCCTCAGGCCCAGCTGGTAGCTCCTGTTATTAGCAATCATCTCTGCGGTCTGAGCTGGTGAGAAGTGGGAGGCAGATCTCTGCAATCTTTCCTATTATTTGTTCAGCAGTCATGCCCTCCTGAGCACTAACTACCCAGCCATGCCCACTATGAGGTGCTAAAAACTGCCTCACTCCGAGTGATCACTTGGAGTTCCTGGTCTGGAGGGGGGTGAACAGAGCATGAAAGCAAGTGTATGTGAAAGACAAGAGCAACAGCCATAGCAAAAATCAAGCAGGGTTTGAGTAGGGGTGGAGAGACACTGGATGGGTAGATGAGAAAGGCCTCACCAAGGTGACATTTATGGTGTGACTGGAACAAGTGAGAGCCAGATCTGTACAAGTTTGGGAACGGTGCATCCAGGAGAAGGCACCACTGAACCAGGGACTGGCAGACAGGGCGAGTTTGGCAGAGGAAGTTAGAAGGCAGCCAGTGTGGCTGAGGGGAGCCTGAGAAGACAGAGGAGGCTTGGAGAGAGGCACACAGCATGGCTGGGACCGGGGCCTGGCGGTCCAGGTTAGTTATCTGTTCTCATAACACAAGGACTGGTACAGTACAACTGGTGAGTATCTTACAGTTTCTGTGGACCAGAACTCTAGGCACAGCTCACTCGGGTATGTTGGCCATACTCAAGTCCAGGAAGCTGCAGCTGTGATCTCTGGACCATAGGAGGTCCTGCTCCTGAACCCAGTACTCACAGGGCTGCTGGAGGATCCAGTGTGGACTGAGAGACTGAGTTCCTCCCTGTCTCTTGGCCTGGGTGCTCCGTTGTTCTTTCCGGGTGGGCCGCTACATAGGGCAGGTGAGAGCACGGAAGCTTGCTCTCCAGTTAGGGATTATGAATAAGAAGGGGCAAGGAGGGAAGGGAGGGGAGCAGGAGAAGGTGGGAGGAGGAGGGATGGAAGAGAGAAGAATCCAGGAGAATGCAAAAGGAAATAGACAGTATTTTTGGCAATTAAATCTTGGAAGCTGCAACAGACTGAATGTTTGTGTCCCCCAAAAGCTGTACTATGAACTCCTAACTCCAAAGAGTGGGGCCTTTTGGCGGTAATTAAATCATGAGGGTAAAGAATTAGTGCCCCTTTTAAAGGGTCACCAGAGAACTCTCTCCTCCTCTTTCAGCTATGTGAAGATACTTGGTGATGTCCCCAGAGCCACTGTTAGTATGATCCCCTTTGTGCAGGTTAGGAGACTAGGGAGGCCCTGAGAGGTAATGGACTAGCAAGAAAAAGGAGGCTCCACAGCAGCACTTTCTGCTCAAACCTGGGGCCCTGGGTGTATTTAGGTCTCTCGGTGATGGTAAAACTGTGCCGGTGGGAGAGGACACTGAAAGGAGGAAAAGCAGTTGCTAAGTCAGAGAGGGTCTTATTGAAGGAAAGGACCTGGGTGGTGGGACCTTGAAGAAGCTACCTCACTTTCTTCAATGATAGATCCCAACAGAACTTAGAACTCTGGTAACCAGCACCCACATTCCAGAGACAACTCCCCATGCATCTTGCTTGGCCAAAGGCCCTCGAGCGAGCAAGACGTTTTCCTGTGGTAGCTTATGTTCCAAGGCTCTGGCCCCAGAAACAAATGAGAACTTTTTCATTGCTGCAGACATTGGCCTAGCCCACACCCCTGAAGCTTCCGGCCATTTGGCACGAAGTATCTGAAGGCAGCACAGGGCAGCCCTGGACAGGTTCATCCAGGCCGGGCCAGATCTGTAATTCTCTCCGGGCAGCCCCTCCACCCCTCCACTCTTATTTCCCTCCCACTGTGTGTGTGTGCGTGTGTGTAGGTGGGAGGGTGGCAGGGGATGAGGGCTGCACCCTTCCTGGGCCAGAGGAGGTTGTGAAGCACTGGCACCATGGTGGGCTTGTCATGCCTCAAGTCACAGCTAGAAGGATGGGAAGGTAAGTGCTGGGTGGAGCACATCCCTCCAGATTTCAATCCTGAGCCTGCAAGCCTTCATCTCATTTCTTCTCTCCCTGCAGGCTCAATGCAGATACCCTTCTGTGCCCGATGTGGGGAGCAGAATTCCAAATGGGGTATCCCCTGGTAGTGGCCAGGCAGACCCCTCACACCTCATGGCCCAGGTGCAGGAAACTGCCTTTTCATAGCTCCCCCCAGAGGAAATGAAAAATTAAATGCCTGGTATGCCTTCGGGGAGTTATTTCCTTTGAAGCTCTGGCAACTATTTTAAGTGACCCGTTCCTAGTACCTGCCATCTGTGCTGACCACATGGACAGTCCCCTTCATGTCCATTTGCCTCACTGGAAGCAAGTTCCATGTGGGCAGGGACCACGCCATGTCCTATCACTGATGAAGCTACAGTACCTAGCATGTGGCAGAGATGGACAGATGGACAGATAGATGGATCAAGAGACAGAAGTGTGCATAAACATAACTTTACTTGGGGCAGGGTGGGCTCACCGGTACAGGCTCTGGATGGTGTCCAAAGAGCGCATCCAGCTGTCTTTCCAGTGCTGAGCCTGCTTCAGTTGTGTTGCACTGTCATTGCGGATCTTCTTCAGCTCCTCCTCAAACAGTGCTAAGTAATTCTAAGGAGAAAGGCAGCAGGAGGGACTAGGTGGAAGCACTCCTGCGCTCTGCTCCCAGCACCATAACTAGCTGGCATGCAGTTTGAACCCACTGCAGGACCAGCAGGAATTCCCACACATTCACCTAACAATCCATTAAGTATGTGCCTTTATTTCCCTCATTTTACAGATGGGAAGATTGAGGCTCAGAGCCTTGACTGGGGTCACTTGGCAAGAGAGGAGCTGGACAGGGGCTAGGACCATGGCTCTCTGGCTCAGTCTGCATTGCCCTGACCTTGGTCCTGCAGAGGAGCCTCCTGGAACTCAGGGATCCTGACATCCTCCTGAGGCTGAGCCCCTGACCTCCAGGCCTGTTGACCTCAGTGAGCAGAGCCATTTCTCTGCCTGGGGCTTGGACTGGCAGTTGGGGAAGTGCCAGCACTGAGCATGTCTGGCTCGCCCCATCCCAGGACCAGTGGATCTCTGGGCAGGACAGCGCCTTTCTTGGAGCACCAGGACTCATGGCCCACGGATCTTTAGAGCTACAAGCTCCCCTGACTGGGAGGTAACATCTGGGAGCAGCCCACCTTGTCAGGCAGACCCATAAGGCTCTCACAGGCAGTGGGATCAACTCCTGGCTTTGCCACTCTGTCATGGCATAGAAGGACAAGTGTCTTCAGGCAACAGTATCCTTGTCAATGAATTGGGGACCATAATTCTACTTCCTCCTAGGAGGATTCAGTGAAATGCCTCATGTTAAGAACAGAAGATGCCAGCAGGTGCTCAGTGATGGTTAGTGCTCCTGCTACCAAGTCTCCACTGCGAAGCCACTGCTACTGTCACTTCCATGCCTGTCTGCCTATTCCTTAGCTTACTCTACTGTCCCTCTACAGAGACTTTCTTCACACCCAGCAAGGGTGGGGATCCCTCAGCTGGGCTCCCACAGCAGCAGGCTCACAACTTAGACCCACGCTAGCTCCGGTACTGGGCACAACTCTTGACTCGCATCCTTGTGCCTACGAGCATCACCTGAGTGTTGAAACCCGTGGCTTTGGGAAGCACCAACAAGTGTCTGCTGTCTGCTCTTTAGGGTATGTGTCAGGATGCTCGGTGGGGGCGAGCAGCTCCCTCCTTCCTGAGACAGCCACACTGATCTGCTCTGCACTCCCTGGGACACACCCGTCTCACCCGGTCTCACCAGGCACACAGCATCTCGGGCTTCCACCGCAGCCAGGTGGCCCAGCGTGGTCTTACAGGTGGTTACTGAGGGTGTCTTCTGAACAAGAATCTTGTTTAGGATGGTGGCTTCGGTGGGCTTGATTCCTGGCCACTTCCTACAAACACAGGTTGGCTTCACTATTCACAACCCGCCTGCCAACCCTGCTACTCAGCTGATAAAGCTCAGTAATCGCCATGACTTTAAACGACTTCTTAACAAGAAAAGGCCCAACTGGGCATTTGATGTTCCGCTTCTTTAAGTTCTGCTGGAATGGCTGTGTGTGCAGTCTTGGGTAATGCACGGGAAAGGGGAACGCCGTATCTCAAGTTGCTTCCTTTTCTGGGCCTGTTTCCCCATCAGTCTGAAAGCCCCTTGGCAGTCCTGACCCATTTTCCCTACTACACTATAAAGGTCAGTGCTGGAAACATAGCTTGGCAAGTCATTGCTTTGCTGCTTCTTACAGAATCGCATTCTTGGAGCACAGGGGACAGACATTTTGACTGCCGTCATCACCTATGACAGACAGGTAGAGTGGTTCACAGCGCCCACACTGCCCAGAGAATACGCTACCCTCTGGGACAGACCTCCCTTTCTTTGTGGGGTCATGGGATGCATCCTTATCATGTAAATTCATATTCTTTTTTTTTTTTTTTGTAAATTCATATTCTTGAGCTCTTGGTGTGCACAGGGTGGGGAGCACTCCATGGATGGCCTCATCTAACTTTCTCTTCATAAAGCTATCTGAGATATACTGCCATGTCTATTTCACAGATGAGGAAACTGAGGCTCAAAGCACAATGCCTTTCTAAAGTTGCCAGGTTTGTCCAAGATCAGAGCCCGAACCCCTAAGTATCCCCTGCCCTACAGCCAGCGGACACAACCATTTACTGCTGCTCTGGGCTCTCACCTGCTCCCACGTTCAATCAGGGGCTTCTCACTCTCTTCCTCCAGGGAGAGCCTGGCCAGTCTCCTCCGTATGAGGAGTGACATTTTCTGTCTGGGGGGCTCCGTCCCTGATGAGAAAGAGTTGGGTTACTGACTGTAGCCTCACTCACAGCCTGAGATCAAGGGGTACCCCCATGTGGCAGCATTGAGAGGTAGGAGGGCTCACTCGCAGCCTCCCCACCGGGGGTCTTCAGTGGCCGGCACAGCCCCTCCACTGAGAAGGCGGTGCATCAGACAGGCCGCTGGAGCAGCGCTGGTGGTGGGGATCACTGCAGAAGTCTGGGTGGTTCCCAGCCCCAAATCCTGAGCTGGATGCGCCGATCCTCCCATAGCTTGTGTAAGTCCCCAAATATGCTTTGTAGAATCTTCTTTAGCTCATATGCTTTCTGAATAAGAGGGTCCCCTGGAACAGACACATTCAGGCCTGTTCACTGAATATCTGGCTTGCTGACCCAATCTGTGATATGCTTCTGTGACAAGGAGAGGAGTTCTGTGTAGAGGGAAGGCCAGAGAGCAGGAGCCTCTGTGACTTCACCCTTTGCCGTGGATGGCAGAGCCAGGCAGCTTGGCTCAGAAGCCTGAGATTAGAGCAGGCAGAGGCCTCCGGGAGTCTGATGCCGGGGGCCCTCCCTGCCCAGCAGTTCTGTGCAAGGCGCCACAATGGGTTCCGCTGCCAGCTCAGATGTCTGTTCTCACGGGCCTCTCAACCACCAGCGTCTCTGCTGGTGTATGTTCTCAAAGAGACTTCTGATACTGGAAAGTAGCAGCACCTCAAAAGGGTGTACACATTTTGACCCAGAAACTGCAAGCTAGGGGTTTGTTGCTCCAAAATAACGATGTATGGATGCAGAGATTCTCTTTGGCACAAGCACAGAAGTGAAAAGCTGGAAATGGCCCAACACTCAGCAGTAGGGGATGAGATGTTTAGTGAATCACAGTGCACAACAGAAAATACCCATAGGACAGCCATCCCAAGGTGCACCTGAGGGGGATCAGGTCACACACAGCCACAGGCCCTGTACCCACCCCCACCTGTGCCCTATGCATGCAGGCCTGCGCCCACAGGGTGGGTGGGGAAGGGCTAAGGCCATTGATTTCTGGGTGAAGGGAATGTGTTCTTCAGTTGGTCCTTAATTCATACTAAATTTCTTATTTAACTGTAATAAATATTTATTGTCTTTATAATAAAAACTTAAAAATAGATTTTGATGACTTTATAGATTAGTGATGAATGGCACTGAATATATGATTTTAATCTTATGTTTATAAAAGTAGTATGCACATCATAAAAAATTTAAACATCACTTAATGGTGTGTGTGTGTGGTCGGGGGGAGATTTTAGGAGCCTCCCGCAGCCCTACCCAGAACAGTTAACATCAGCAGTTTGGTACTCATCCTCAGGCCTTGTCTCTCTTCTCTGTTTCTCTCAGTATCTGGGTGCTGGGGATCGAACTCAGGGTCTTGCACTTGCTAGGCAAGTGCTCTACCACTGAGCTAAAGCCCAGGCCCCCTTACATGGATTCTTTTAAACATCTGTGGTATGTATATTGACAGTCTATATGTTTTTTAAACATGGGATCATAGACATGTCCTCTTTGTCCATTTGTTCTTTTATATACAATCTTTCCTGGTAGAGTTGGAGGAAAGAAGATACCTCTCACCCCCTGCCAGCCCACCTCTCCTGACCCCTGAGACCAGAGCACAGGCTTTTGTGCTTACTTGCAACCAGGATGTCGTCCATAGTAACCACGTCATCCAGCTGCAACAGAAGCCTCTCGGTGAAGGTGGCCAAGCTGGTGATGAAAAAGTGGCCATACTTCCTGGCAAATTCCTGGAGGAAAGGGGCAAGGATGGAGTTGGGGAGGCTTCCCTCCAAAGCCAGGGGAGGGACAGCTGGGTTGTACTGCAGGGAGGATGCGGGGAGCACACTGGTGAGCTGAGCCCAAAGCCATGGTGCCAGCTGCCTCAGAGCTAACTGGTATCTGGTGCTCAGAGTCAGAGGCCTCTCCCAAGAGCTGATTTGGCTTAAGGATAAAAAATGATTAAGAAATGACCGAAGAACACACACAGACACTTCACTGAAAAGGAAATAAAATTAGATGTACATTGAGAAAAAAAGTTCAATTATTAATTTTGTAAACAACTTAGAAGTCAAAGAAATGCAAAGCAAAACACCCAATAATGAACATTTCACCTACAAAACCCAGCCACTTTCATTTTCACTTTGACCCAAGTGCCAGCCAAGGCCCATGCTTTGCCGGTGGCTGTCCATCAGAGCCATCTTTCTGCAGCGCAATGTGGCCCTCAGCACCCAGACTGGGTGTCAACAGCAGCACTGACCTCCAGCCTTTCCCTGGTCGTCATGATCGCATCGTTCAGCTCTTCTTGTCTTTTCTTTTCTGAAGCATGTAGAGACTTAATTTGCTGGAAATTTTTGGGATGTCCAAGATTTGGATGGAGCTTCTGGGCATTTTGATCCTTTGGTTAAATATACAGAATTTAGAAGAGATTTTTGACCCAGACTTGAGGTCAGCATCAAAACGTCATTGTCTACATTTTCTGTCAATTAAGGCCATGACCAGACAGGTGTGGCCGACTGCCTAGGTGTGTGACGGGCCATGGGTGGGGGGAAGAACAAGTGGCAGAGAGGACAAGATGGAGGAATGGCTAGACCCAACTCCAAGGATAAAGCCCAGCACAATCAGGGCTTTAGTCCAATAAAATCAGCATCAACCATGTGCCAGGTCCCATGACTTCAAGGAGCAGTGTGAACAATCATTGCTGAGCGCAATGACCATGACTTCACCAAACCCAGTAGACCCTCCCACTGCATCCAACACAGAATTTACCGAATGTCTGCTATGAGAAGTTTTTGGTTCAGTTCTGATTACTTCAATGCCTTCTATCTTTCAGCCCCCATCCCATAATCCCAAGCCCAGCTCATCTCCTTTCCTTGGACTTGGCTGCCTATGACCTTCCTCCATTCTGAACTCCCAGCACCCCCAAGTCATGGAGTGGAATTGGCTGGTCCTGGGTCCCTCACCTTCCTTCTCTCCAGCTGCTTTTGCTGCTTTTCAAACTCTTCCCGGATGTCTTTCATGGTAGCACGAAACTTTTGCCAGTGCTGCTCCTTGAAATTCTCTGTCACCAGCCAACACACCTGGGGCAGCAGCTCCTCAAATCTCTTCATCTGGACTCTTAATTCTGCAGGATTTGAGGGTAGGGGGCCCAGAAAAGGACAGCATGAAACCAAGCTGTTGAGCTGATCTCCCCAACAAAGGCCCACAGCAGTTTCCCAAAGAGAAAACTTTGGTCTTCCACGTGGTGATAAGGATTCCATCAAAAGGGTCCTATAGTCAAATCAATATTTAAAATATTGGTTACACAGGTTCATAGGGGTTCTTCTCTATACTCTGCTGCCTTCTCAACTCATTTAAAAGGCATCATGTTTTTCAGCAGTTCTGGCAAGTTCTCTATCACCTCTTCAGATATGGCCTCGATCTGATCTCTCTCCCTCTCCTTGTGTACCTCTAACAGGTATATGTTAGGCCTACTCTTTCATTCACATCTGTTCACTTTTTTCTCATGTTTTCATCTCTCTATCTCTCTGTGTTGTGGTCTGGATATTTTCTTTGGGTCTACCTTCCAGCTCACCAATTTCATCTTCAGCTGTGGGTAACTTGGTAGTAAAGACATTGCTAGCTTTAAATTTTCAAGTCTTAAATTTTCCTTTTTACAAGTTTTATTTGATTCTCTTTTGTATCTACTTTATCATTTTAATGATCTCTTGCTGCTTACATTTCCAATTTCCTCTTTTATTTAACTATTATAATAAGTACCTTCACTATTTTATATTCTGTGTCTGATAGTTTAAACATTTGAAGTCTTTGCTGGTGTCATTCTGTGCCTCTTGCTTAAGGTACTTTGTTTGCTTGTGTTTGTGTGGGTTTTGTTATTGTTTGTTCATTATGGTGAATTCTGATTCTGGGAATTTTATTTGTGGGAATCCTCTGAGGTCTAAATTGAAGGTGGGTTTTCTAGAGAAGATTTTGAGAAATCTCTAACAAGCAAGTTTTGGATGCTGTCAACTCAAGATCATTTTATACTAAAGTATCAGCCTGAGATCATTTGGATGATCCACAGAAACAAAATTGAATTTATATTTAAACAAGTGTGATTTAAGGTTTAGAAACAAAATAAGAGCTAACTCATAGTTCTGAATTCCCACTGGAGTTTTTTTCTCCCCTTTACTTAATACCAAGTTTTATGGTTTTTTTTTTTTTTAAACAAGATAGTCTCCTTCCAGTTGTTAAAAGGAGGAGCTTGGTTTATATCTCCTTCACTTTACTCTGTGAGTGGAGCCCTGTGAGGTTTCGACTTTATGTGGAACAGATGTGAGGGCGATCTGGCTGTGACCTCTGTCACCCCAACGATCACCAGGACTGATTCTACAGATCTGGCTAGGTAGCAGGTGTCCCTTTCTCCCTCACTGCTCCACATGTGTCCCTGTAGAAGAGGACGACTACCCCAGAAAGAGGAGAACCATTTCCTTGGTCATGGGTGTATGAGTAGCTGTGCTCCCCTGCTAGAACCTCCAAATGAGCTCTTGATTTCATGTGGAACTATCCACCATGGGTGGAGTCTGCAAATGCATTTAGGAAAGTAACAAATTTATCATCTAGAGGTCCCATTTTCACTCAATTTTTGGCTTTTGTGTTTTCCTCTTTACAGCTAGCTCATCCATGCATTTAAAAATGTTATCCCCAAAATAGTTTATCATATTTTCAGTAGTAAGGACACTGTCCTGCCAAACTAAGGATATACAAGTCTCCACTCATGGAGAATTATGAGTCTGCTAGAGAGAGACTTCATCTGTAGCATTTCTCAAACCATGGGACTGCAGGACCTTTGTTTTGAGGATAGTCACGTACAATGGGATCTCCCAAAGCTCACTTGGGGAAAGTCTGAGCTAAAGGGATAAAAACTGTCTGTAGTTTCAGTTCCAGTCATTTTATAACCACAGTGATGAGAACTACTGTAGACCTTTTATTCCCTGTGCATGGAAATCTATGCAAAAGATTAATCCTCAAAAGCTTTCCATGGTGGGTGTTGTTACTCTTTCCCATTATACAAGAAAACTGAGGCTCAGAGAAGTGAGATCATGTGGCAAAGTCACACTTTTGGCCCCAGGTCTGCTTTCTCCAATCCCTCCCTTCTCTTGCCCAGGCCGCCTCTGAAGTGCCAGAGCAGAGCACAGCAATGTGGTGGGTCGGCACCACTGAATATTATTCAGGAAGGACGTACCGACATAATCTACAGCATGCATAAACCTTGAAAAAAACCATTACGCAATGTCTGAAAATGTCACAAGAAAACTCATTATTTTGTAAAATGAATATATGTTAATAAAAAATAAAAGACAGTTCTTGGCAAAGTGATCTAATACAGACATAACTTGTAGAGCTGCATTTACTTAATAGCACTTTGGCTGTTATTTGTTTTTACTGTTTGTGAGTGAAACTTAAACAAAAAACTTGTAAATGTTTATCTATGCCTTAAGTAAAATGAATAGAAAAGACAAGGAAATACTTTGAAAGTCCACTTGCTATGGTTTAGGTAAGTGTCCCCCAAAGGGCAATGTGTCTGATCTCTGGCTTGTGGCACTACCAGGAAGTGGTGGAACCTTTAAGAGGCGAGGCCTAGTGGGAGGAAGTCCAGTCATTGGTTTGTGACTTTAAAAGGGATCTTGGGCCTCTGGCCCCTTCCTGTCTTTCTCTTTGCTTCCTGACCACTACGAGGTGAACAGCTTTCTCTGCTAGTTGCTGCCACTGTGATGTTGCCTAAAAGCAGCGGACTGAAACATCTAAAGCCATGAGCCAAAATAAGCCTTTCCTCTTTGAAAAAAAAAATTATGCAAAATGAAAAAAGCCAGCCACAAAAGGCCATTTGAGTCCACTCACCTGATAGAACAGAAAGAGGAAAACCACAGAGGCATCGAGTGGATTGTTAGCAGAGTCAGGCAGGGAGGGGCTGAGGTGATGAGGGTTTTAAGGTTGACAGCGGGGATGACTGCAATGCTATAAATAGACTAAAAAACTCTGAATTGTGCATCACACAGGTAAACTCTGTGAAAAGAAAATATTTCCACAGAGCTGTCAAAAATAACTATGCAAGGCCCAATTTTTTTCCAGTGGTACAAATCACCACATTTGTCAAGGAAAGTGGACTTTTCTCTTTTGCAGTTTTTCTCCAGTTAACTCTGACCATTGCTTTTACCTAATTAAAAAAGATCACCTTTTCACAGACGCTCCTGTGCCTCCCAGTGATCTCATCTGACGAGGGGTCAAGGCCAAATGTTGTCCCTGGGTTTGTGCCCCACCCAGGTCCGGCCTGTCAGCCTGCCAAACACACGTACCCATGAGGCAGGCATTGTGGTACTCGTCCGTCTGGCTCTGGTACTCCAGGATCTTCCTACCAATGTGCTCAGCACACTGGTCCAAATTCTCATGCATGCAGTCAGGCCTGGTGACCGGGCGCCTTTCTTTGCGGTAAAAATCCTGCCGGAGAGGAGTGACCGAGCTTGGGTGAGCCTTGTCCCCTGGATCCACCCACTCACCCTCATCTCCACACCTCCTAGTCTTTGTTCATGTTCCCCCTCTGCCCTTGCTACCTTCTGTCTCTCAGGTAGGGCTCACCTAGTGTGACTCAGGGCCATAGCAAGCCCTTGTTACTTGCCGAGTAAGTCAATGATGAATCCTATTTATCCTTCAAGATCTCATGGAATCTCAAACTGAGACCAGGTTGGGAGCCTGCCAGGAAGCACAATGCTGGGCATAGACCACGGGCCACAAAAATGGACAAGGGGGATTCCCTGCCTTACAGGATACCCAGCTCTGTGGGAGGTAGCAGAAGAAGGCACCAGCACCGTGTATTGTGTGCTGGATCATGGTGCAGGCCAGGGCAACCCTCACAGCCCCACCTGTCTCCCTGTGCCCCTGCTATGACCACTGGTCTCCTGCTGGGTCCTGGGCACCTTGGGGACAGAAGCTAGACTTGTTCCTCTTGGCATACCTAGTAACTGACATGCAGATGGTGCCCAAGATATGTTTGGGGACTGCCTAAATATATAATTAAATGCTGAATGAGGTTGAGTTTCTAGGAAGAGAAAAAGCACAGACGATGAGAGAAGCTGGGGAAGACATGAAGAAGGTGAAATCGTCTCTCGTCATTTCCTCCCAAGTACCCACGATCAACAGACTGCAGAAGGCAGAGGCAGCTGGCATGTGCCCCAGGGTGGGTTCAGGCCCACGGGCAGTGGATCTCACCTCTGCAACAGACAGCAGGTGCTCACTGCTCTCCCACAGGAGGGTCAGGATGATTCCTTTAAAGTCCCTGCAATACACAGGAAGCAGATCCCTGGTGGGCCTTGTCTAACTACACCAACATGGACACAACCAAACAGAACATTCTAAGTACTCTGGGCCCCGTCAGTCTTTATGATAACTGCCTCAGATCTGTGCACTCTGATTCCTTTCCAAAAAGAAGCTGCAAACTTTTTTCTCAGTCACATTTAGATCCCAGCTCAGTGCTAACTCCCGACTGCCTAATACTTCCAGAGTGCTCCTCAGCCCTCCAGCCCTCCAACCACACAGATTTGGGATTAATTTTTTAGTCGTCCTCATCATCCACCTCTTTCAGCTGACCATAAACTCCATCAGGTGTTTAAAATAGGAATTGGAAGGTCATAAGGCTGAAACAGCTCTACTACCCACAGTTCCTACATAAAAAGGGAAGCCAACTCAGAATGAATGTTATGGTCTAGGAAAACAAAATTAAGCTTAACCCCTAACTAGAGACTTTCCACTCTGGCTAACTCAAATTTTTCTTTGTCTTGCTTCTATAAAACACATATAAAAGTTTTTCCCTGGTATTCCTTGATGGAGGCCTAAATCACTTATCATCTGACACTGCCCTGTTCACAAACTGCTGTCTGCTCAAACAAACCTGTTGACACTTTAAAGTGTCAGAGTTTATTTTTTAACACAGGTTGTGGATCTTGTGTGTGGTTTTGCTGACCATGCACTCTCCAACCAAGTGCAGGCTTGCACCTCTCATGCCTCCGTATTGGTTGAAAGAAGAAGAAAATGATTGCCTGTCAACAGTGATCAAACGAGGTCTTCATGGAGAACCAAACGCCCTCCTGCTCGCTCTGGCCCTGAGGCCCATGGCGCACACTCCAGGGACATGGAGGCAAATTTCTACAGACCCAATGGATGCTTCTGCCCAGGTAGGTCCAACATTTTGAAGTCAAGAATGAGATAAAGTACAGATGCATTTTAATAGCGTCAGGGCACTTAATATTTCACTCTTTGTATAAAGTGTGACAGTGACTGCTCTACACATACATCATGTTTGGCACTTTCCAAATTGTATCTGTATTGGTCACTTGGTTTTTCATTTTAAAATTCATTTATCATATTTAAAGATAGTTAGGAATACACTGAAAAACAAGGAAAAATACCAAAATTTTAATAAAATCGGCTATAATTAGGTGTGTGTGATTTAAAATATTGTGACTTTACTTAAATGGTTGTGAAGCATCATCAAGAATACATGCACCACAGTCTACAATGCTCTAATTTTGGACTTTCAGAGTTTTTCCCATTTTCAATTGGCATAAAAAGTATTGTATGGAACATATTTGTGCAAGAAGTTTCTCTTCATGGCGGGATGACCTCCTTGGGAGAAACAGCCACAGAGCTGCAGACAGGTGTGGTTTGGGGGCTTTCACTAGACCTTACCAAATTGCTTTCTGGAAAGACAACGTGCTGTTGACTCCTAACTCTCAGTGAAAGGGAAGGGCCATCTGCAACCCCCATCCCCAAATGGCAGTTTCCACAAAAGTCCATTTGTGTGTTGGTTAATCTCAGGTGAAATATGGGGTGGACCTGGGGCACCTCTTCCATTTCTTTGCATCTCATTGAGTTGGGTGTTTCCCTCACATGCTTATCTCTACTTGTGCTTTCTTCGTTGTGCATGGTGTCCTCAAACCTCTCCTTTCCCTTACTGAGTTCTCAAGGTTTCTTTAGCAAGTAACCTGGGGGTAAGGGAAACCTGGTTCCTTTCTACAACTATAAGAGGAGGGTTCTTTTCTGCCCACCGTACAGATGGGAAGACTGAGACTTGGGGAGAAGTCACTTGGCCAGGGTCCCAACGTGGCGATACAAATAGGATTAGTCTGATTCTCCTTTTTGAGCAATTAACCATAGCATTATGTCAGGACAGTTTTTCCTTTCTCAGAGATTTAATAAATGCTCAATTAATGTTTTTCTAATTAGCCTATGATGGTTTTTAAAAAAATCACTAAGAAACTGTGGTACATTTCTATTGTGAAATCTATTTGGTCATAGAAAGGGATGCACTCTTGACACATGTGACAATTTGGATGGATCTTGTTATGGTTTGAATGTGTCCTCCAAAATTCACGTGTTGGAAACTTAATCCTCAATGCAAAGTGTTGAGAGGTAGACTTTTAAGAGGAGTAGGTTCCTGGGAAAAAGATGAGTTCAGCCCTCTTTCTTTCCCTCTCTCCCTCACTCTCATTAGCTTCTCCTCTCTCCTATTGTGCTCTGGGACAATTCACCTGTCCTCATGGGATGACGCATCAAGAAGGTCCTCAACAGATACTGCTGCCTTGACCTCGGACTTCCCAGTCTCCAGAACTGTAAAGTAAATCTTCGCTCTTTGTAAATTATCCAGTCTGAGGTATTTTGTTATAGCAGCACACATGGACTAAGACAGGTCTCAAGGTCATTATGCTGGGTACAAAAAGCCACTCTGAATAAAGGCTAAATGCTGCGCAGGTCCATTTGTATGACAGTCTTCAAGTGACAACAGTATAGGGATGGAAAGCAGATTCCTAGATGCTTGGGGTTGGGAGTGGCATACGAATGAGTAAGAAGAGGGAGGCCTTTGTGGGGATGGTGCCAGGAGTCTTCACATGATAAAATGACATGGAACTACAGAAAACAGAGAGTCAAGGTGTCCGCGGTGCACAATGTCTTCGGTGCACGAGATGAGGTATGTGCTGCTGGCAACTTGCAGGCAACTCCTGGGTTGCCTGGTGGAGCAGCCGTGCACAGAAGGGCCTGGTTCCTAGCTCCACAGACCAGACCCTGGGCAAAAGGGCTGACAAAAGGAGGTGTTATTCGTAAGGTCCCTGGTTAGGTGGAATGGGGACACCGCTGTGGAGTTTGACTTTCCCCAAGGCTCTCGATCTTCTGAAATTGATGTTTTGCTGGTTTAGTGAAATGAAGCTATACCAAGCAGACTGCGTTTTGTTTTAATCATTGAGAAATGATTCAAAAGAGAAAGAGAAATAAAGGTGGGGAGGGAAGCATTAAAAAAATTACCAAAAAACGTCAAACCTGAGAAGTGCCTGTTGCCCTGCCACCAATGAAATGCTTGAAAAATACGTAATTTTGGTGAAAGCGTGTCTCAGCGAACATAGATGGAATGGGCCGAGACAAACGGACTTTGACCCTTCACTGTCCCCTCCCTGCCCTTTCCTTTATTGACCTCCCTACCCCCTTTCCATTTCTTACTCTCCCTCTCAGCCGAGTTAGGTCTCTCTCCTCACCCCATCACACTGAACAATGCAGTTAAAGGGACTCTGTCATCACTTACTCAGCAGGAGGAGGAGACTTGTCCCCAAGCACCTGGTACTTTCTTTCCATTTTGGTGATCTTGGAATGCCGTGTGATGCTGTGGGACAAAGGTGTGTCAGTGCCCTGCAGTCTGGGGACCCAGGGGAGGCATGTCTGTGCCTGTGGGAGCCCAGCCTGGAAAGCTGGAGGATGCTTCCTGCCTCTTCAATAGCTCTGAAGACAACCTCATCTTGGGGTGCTGCCTTTACTGCTAATGTCCAATCAAGGCCACTGAAAGAGGGCAAAGGGCAGAGGGGTTCAGGTCCAGAAATGTGCACCCTCCTTTTGCTGTGGTGAGGACCCAAAGAAAAGCAGATTGAGCCACGGGTAGTGTCACCAGGGTTAGAAAATAAAGCTATGGTGTGCCATCTAAACCTGAATTTCATATGAGAAATGGGTAATTTTTAGTATTAAGTATATCCTATGCAATATTTGGGATATGCTTATACTAAGGAATCAAGTGTTATTGACCTGATGTGAATTGAGCTGGGCTCCTGTGGCAGCCCTAGTGACATGCATCGAGATAGTCATCTAGAGGTTGAATACAGAAATGAACAATGGCCGAGTCACCTATGAACAAAGAGAACTCTGACCCACAACCTGTAGCACCCTGCCCAGGACTCCAACTCCCCTGCTACGATAAGCAGCCCAGAGCCAGCCTGCTGGGAGCTAGACTTGTAGGAAGTCAGACTGCTATTGCTAGTGATAGGTCAAGAAGTTAACCAGTATCTGCTATAATAATAGGCCTGAAATCACCAGGACTCGATTAATAAATGACAGCTTTCCTAATATTTGTCCCCATTTTTAACTTAGGACCAACCAGAGAAAACCAAATGTGTACCCTAATCAACCCACTGGATGCCCCATTTTCAGCTGGCTGACTCCCACCAGGTCCCCTTCTCCACTGTAAGATACCTGCTCCTCTGTCTGCCCTTGAATTCGCCAAGGTGGTAGCCTACTTTGACAATGGTGGTGGCCAAATGCCTCCTACAGTTAATAGCCTCTGCTTCTCTTGTTTGGTTGGTCTTTGTTCCTCTTCACATCGCACATAGCACTCAAGTTCAAAAAGACCTTCAGCAGGTAAAGGCAGAGCAGAGCTCCCCTCACTTTCTCAAAACCAGGGATTAAGACATGTCAACCAGGCCTTATAAAAGATCTAGGAAGTTGGCGCACCCATGTGTCTTCTGTTATCCAACTTCCATAAAGTCTCCGTGTGGGGGCTGCTAAACAGAGCCTCCAGTCTAACAACCCATCAAGGCTCGGCAGACAGAGCAAATGACCAGGGCACCAAAACCCAGGACTCCTGCACCTCTGTGACACTGCCCCTGGAACATCAGCATAGAGACTCCGATTGTCCTCCTTTCTAACCATGAGCATGCACAGGGGCTGGTAGCAGGCTAGGATCCACTTGCCATCTCGTGGCCAACCACCCAACTCTCAGACACTTCCCCAGGTGGGAGATGTGTGGGGGTCACGTCCCTCCCCAGGATGAGCTCAAGCATGACCAAAGCCATCATGAGATCAATCCCTCTGGCACTGGCTGCCAACGGAGTCCCTGAGCCAAGCCCAGGTGGGACATCCTGAGGTGAGAGTTTGGAAGAATGGTGGAGTCATCTCTGGCCTCTTTGTCTGAGGGGACAGGGTGGGGAGTCTGGGAAGATTCCTACCTTACTGCTGAGGTAGAACTGATACTAGGCACGGCCTTCTTTGTAGGGCTTTCTGCCTGGAAACGAGGTCGCTTCAGGACTTTGGATGATGGGGGCCCAGGATGAGATCAGAAGACAGGAGGTAAAGATGGGCCACAACTGCCACCAGCTTCCCTACCACCAGCTGCTCCAAAACCCACAAGCCTGCCTGCCTCTACCTGTGTGTGTCCGGTCTTTGTCACACTGGTGAATTGGTCTTGTGCTGGGAAATCTAAAACAAAAGAAAAAGGTGTAAGCTTTTCCACAGTCATCTTGAGTGACCACAAGGACAGGTCAGGCTGGTCCAAGCAGCAGCCCAGTTAGTCCTCAGTATCACCTTATAGGTCTTTTCATGAGCTCGGGTTTTCAGATGTAGAGCAAAGGCTCTGAGAGGGACAGCCCCTTGCCCAAGGTCACAGACCCTCAGGGGTGGGCTCCCATGGCGACCCCCAAACCAGCCTTTGAAGTCACTCACTGCAGGATCTTCTTGACCACCTCCACAGCGGGATCATCAATCATCAGCTTCCCTATGCGACTAGGCTGTGCAAAGGACTCAGGGTTGACTATGCCCACCTTGGCCTCATCCTCCAGGGACTCTGAAGACATCTGATTCGCACTCTCTACCTCCAGGTCAGTCAGGACAGTGTCCTGTGGGCCAGAGAAGGGTCGAGTATGTGGGGCCAGGTGCCAGGGAGGCAGCAGACTGGTTCACACTCCACTGTTACCCTGTCCATGCAGTGGTTGGTGGCAAGCATTCTGGCCTCTTGGAGCTCCTGTTTTCTCTGATATAAAATGTTAGTGGTCTTATCTCACTTAGCGGGCTGTTCATTCACTCATTCATGCCTTTCCTGAGGGCTTGCTCGCCACAAGGCTCTGCCTGTGTCTTGGGGACACAAAGCTGGAGAGGCCACATGAGGTCCCTGTACTCATGGAGCTTGCGATCTAAGCAGAAGAAACATTTATGCACATTTACACAAATAAATGCTTGGTCAAAATTGGGACAGTGTTTTGAGGGAAAAGTTCTAGCATCTTCTGTGAGATTGAAGCGAGACCTACAGGGCCGGCTTCAGAGGCGCCCGGGTGGTACTCCTGACCGAATGGCTGAGGGATGAAGGCTAAGTGAGTGATTGACGCCCTGTGACAGGCCTTAAAGAAAGTGTGCTCACAGTGGCCACTTAGTTCAGCTGACCCCTGTTTCATTCTGCGTCTTGTCTCCCGCCATCCCCTTGAAGGGAGAGCCTAGGCTGGACCACGGGAGCCTGTCTCCCACAGTGCAGTACCAGAGGCAGGTCGGTGGCTAGTGCAGGCTGCTTGCTGGGGAAGGCTCCCTGCAGAAGGAAGGGCGGTCAGAGCTGGGCAGTGACAGCAGAGCCAGCGGTGATCCACCCCTGCAGCAGCCAGCTCTCAGGCCCAGTGTGAGGGCTGGGCAGGGGCAAGAGTGGCACAGGTTCTACCCTTGCAGGGCTCACAGTCTAGGAGTGGTCAGACCTTTAAGGAGAGACTTCACCATGTGGTCTGTGGGCTTCACGAGGAAGTGGGTCGTGCTCTGGGGCTGGCAGACCCATACACAAACCACGGGGTAAAGGAAGGCTTGGCGGAAGTGATGTCCAGCTTGGAGAAGAGAGCTGAAAGGGCCACTGACCAAGACCACAGAGGCCGCTGTGTGTGTCTAGTTAAAGGATTTGGACTTGACCTTGAGGGCAGGGGAATGATGTAGTTATTTGGGTGTTTTCTACTGTTTGCTGCAGGGATGGACTACAAGGCATAGGAGGGGACACAGGCAGCCAGATGGGCAACAGACAGGGGCTTGGAAGAAATGAAGTGGGATGGGAGAGGCTGCTGGCTGCTCATGGGTACAGGCGGGAAGGAAGAGGCTCAGCTGGGGCTGGAGCTGGCTTGGGATCTTGTGCACAGGCTGGCCCAAGGCCCTGATGGAGATGAGGTGGTGGTGCTAGGAGGTGACACATCTTCTAAGAAACCAGTGCAGGTAAGTGGACCACCTGAACTCAGATCTGATTCCACAGCTGTGATCTTTCCGCAGCATCCCAGGAGGTGGAACGTCCAGGACAGGCCTGGGAGTCTCCTCTTCCCTTAGGCTGTACTGAGAGTTCAGACAACAGCTTGCCCATCCTTCCCCTTGTCCTACCCCATTCCTTACCCCAAAGACCTCTTGAGTCACAGACTCCATTTCCAGGCTGCAGTTGAGGTATTTAATCCTCTGGTTCAGTTTTTCTTTCCAAGTTCTGATACACCCCAGGAGGTCTTCTGTGGTCACCACCTAGTGGGAACATGGAGGAAGAGAGCCAAGGAAGTAGCCTGTGGAGGGCAGACAGGTTCTACTGGGACTGGAGAACAGGGCCTGGTCTGGTGAGGATACCTCTTGGGTACAGGAGGGCCCTGAGGGAGTGGGGAATGCACTGGGGCTGTGGATCCTCCACTGACCAGGGCCTGGGGAGTTCTGTTCCTGGTTCTGTGGGTTCAACCCTGCACATGTGACATAAATTTTCTTGAATCAGTCTCTTCATCTACAAGACAGGAACATGGAATGTTTCCTAGGATCTCCTTCAGCTCTATTATTGTGTGTTTAGAAGGAAACATTTGGTGCAGGAGGCAAGGATGTGAGGAGTGTGTAGCAGGGTAGGCTGCCCATCACCATGGCAACATCTCCCTTGGAGCAGCACCCCACAGGTATACAAGGACACACCCTTGACCATCTTCCCCTTGGCACATACCCAAGGCATTGTCACCATCTCCTAAGTGCTGCCCTACAGACTGTAGATCAGTCTTCTCCAGCAACACAGCAACAACTTGCACACCCAAGCTCACACTGTCTCTTCCTGGCCAGGAGGCTGGGCCAGCCCTAGAAGCCACCCAACACCTTAATGGAGAGGAGGGATCAGGATTGGGAGGGAAGGCAATGTGAGAGATTTAACAGCTCTGTTCTGGAGAGTCAGAGCTTGCCCTAAAGCACCTGTCGAAAGGTCACAGTGGGCTAACCAGTTTCCTCCAGTCTCCAGCAGGTAGGCTCATAAAGGAGACCAGGTAAGTCATTGGCAAACTATAGGAACCACCTTTCCTCTGCACATCCATGTGGAAGTGCAATCAACTCAGAAGATGTATAGAAATGCGCAGGAATGTGCACAACAGGTTCAAGGATGTCTCTGTAGAAAATGAGACTAGAGGGACATTTATTCTGCAGTCTATGCTCTGTGGATGTTTGAACTTTTCTCTAGAATCATACATTACCGTTCAAGAATTAGCAATAAAGAGAGAAAAGTAAATGTCTTCTCAGTGCTAACAACAGTGGGACCGAAACTCTGCATCCACTGAGATGAACAAGAAGAGGCAGAACAGAGTGAGCAGGAAGCCTCCCACTCAGGAACCTCAGGCTGGAACTTCTAGCTCTGAAGACACCTGGCTGAGCTACCAAGATAAGGTTCTTGGCATGGCCAGGGCACATGTGGAATAGGAGGGACAGAGATGTGCACTCATGGCACGAAAAGAAGCTGGTAGTTATTTGGAGGTCTGTTTTGCTGATCAGGGACCTGGGGACATTTAGAATTCTCACACTCCTGCCAAACTTTGCTCCAATTCTGACTTTTCACAGCTTAGATGTAGGAAAACAGTTTATGTGCTGTGATCAAAAGAAGCAACTGAAAGAATTGGCTGTTGGGAGGGCGGAGTCTTGCTTCTCCCCTTCATCTGGGGCTGAGTTCTCAGTCTGGTGACATCACAGGGGGAATGAGGCCCCGCAAGCTGGACATGGCCCCCACCTCACTGGGCTACAGATGCTTCCTTGGGGTTAAGAGAGGGTGAGGTGGCTGCTTTCTTTTTTTTCTTTCCTTCAGTGTACTGTGTAAAACAGATGTAAATATGAGAGCTCAGGGATACACCAGCTTCCACACGCACTGGAGAAATCCTGTACCCAAATGTAAGTGTATTTCAAGTTTATGATTCTAGCATGATACATCTTGACTATTTACATGCAGAATCTAGAAAACACTCACTGTTTTATCTCCTCTTGGGTTTCTACAAGCTTCTATCTTGCGTTGAAGCTCTTCCAGAGAAGAATTTAATCCCTCTGTCTGCAAGTTGGATTTTGCCACCTGGAAAACCAGAAGTCCCCAAATTTTGTTTCTAGAATATGTATTGTGGTCAAGTTAAAGGTCCAGCAAAACATAAGAGAAATTAAACACTGGAAAAATGAAACCAGGGGGTAAATATAGTTATATTAGAAACTAGATCAATACAAATTAAAAAAAAAATTTTTTTTAGTATAAATCAGGTCAGGTTTAAATAAAACTGGCCTGCCAGAGTGTGGTCAAGTACATAATAACTCCCAGAAAACATAAAGAGCTTTGGACTATCCATGCTTGGACCAAGGTGCCAACTCTCAGGAGGCAGCGAGGATGCAGGCAGCGTGGCTGGGCAAGTACATGTTCATAGAATTGAGCATTGTGATCGGAAGGGAAACCCACTCAGCGTTCCCCAAAATCAATGCTTAGGAAAACAGCAGCATATCCAGGAGAGGGAAGCCATCTAAAGGCTATTTATTTATTTTTGTATTTGGTTTATTTGTTTTGTTTTGTGTGAGTGTTTTGGTTTGTTTGTTTTGCAGTACTGGGGATTGAACCCAGGGTCTTCGCACTGAGCTGTGTCCCCATCCCTTTTTTATTTTTTGACACAGGGTCTTGCTTAGTTGCTAAGTTGCCTGGGCTGGCCTCAAACTTGGCAATCCTACCTCAGCCTCCCAGAGTGCAGTGCTGAGATCACAAGCATGCACCACCAGGTGTGGCTCCAAAGGGTGTTTCTGAGGAATTTTTTTGAAGAGTATACAACTTGTAAAGTTGTATAAATAGCAAGAGGTCAATTCTAATATACCTCAGCTTCTCACATATAGAAAGAATCTTAACAATACATCAAATTTTAAACAGGAATTATGACTACATGTGGTAGAATCATGGATTAGTATCTCTTTTTTATATCTTTTTCTTTCTTTTCCATATTGTGCATGATGGAAATGCATTTTGCTGATGATACCTGCTAATGAAAATGCAACTCCTGCACAGCCCCAGGTCCCAGCTCAGAAGAAGAGTCTGTGCCAGCACCAGCTGGAGCCCCATTAAGCATGTGCTCCCTCAGCAGGGCAGGGGTGCCGTGCCCGTGGGCTCTGCTCCCTAAGGCTGCTCCACACCTCTTTCTGGAATAGGAACCTCCATAGAAGCCTCCCCCATGGAGGCCTCACTAGTACCAGGAACCATGTCAAAAGCTTAGCATGCATTATTAGCTTATTTAGTCGTGCCACAATCTTACAAGTTCCTTGTGTGATTCCTGTTCAATCGACAATGAATTAAGTGCTCCTGGGGTGAGAGGGGCAGGAGACAGGGACTGAGTCTTATCTTAGAGTCCAAGACCTCAGCAAACTTCTTTTATTGGAAGGTGCCTGCTACTCTTGGGAGACAGGCTCGTCCTCCTCAGCTTGCTGGTTCCAGCCCCCTGGAGGTCCTTGAACACTGTGCCCTGCTCTAGGTGGCTCTTTCCATTGTCACCTTATTCAGGCTTCTATTCTCTCAGCTTTGGCTTCACATCCCTGCCTCACTCTCACTCACTGCCAGCTGTCCAGGGCCCTCCTCCACCATGGCTGTTAGCATCTAGCCCTGTCTGTAGCCTCCCTGTCCCCTCTGCCTGACCAAGACCCTGCAGACCTGCCCACCTTCACTCCCTCAGCTCCCTGCTCCCTCTTGCTCTTGACACAGCACCTCAGGACATTTGCTTCTCTTCCATTGCAGGTTAGATCTTCTCCTGTACATACCCACATGTCCCCCACACCTCTTCCCTTTTTGGGCCCAGATGACCTGTCCACAGTTAAGGCCATAATCTTTGGTGACAGTCAGACCTAGGTCTACATTTGGACTCCATCCTTTAAGAACTCTGTGCTCCTGCCTAAGTCAGTGAATTACTCTCACTCTGTTTCTTTATCTCTAAAATGGGGCTAAAAACAGCACTTGCCCTATATAGTTCTTGTGAGGGCGACCACAGCTAGTTAAAATAAGTCAGTCAGCAGGACGCATGGTGTGCAATGACGCAGTCAATGCAAGGGGCTGTTAAGAGTTACTTGTCTCCCCCAGCTGAAGAGCAAGTCTCATGGGAGTGCAGGTGCATGTGTGATAAATACCCACAGGATGGATAATGAATCTGTCCTACCTGGCACTTGATGTTCACTTGCAGATTTGTCATCAACCGCTGAATTTTCTCCATGAAAATAAGGTCCACATTCAGGTTATGGAATTTACTTTCAAATTTGTTGATGACATCATTGGCCTGTAGAGAAAGACAAAAAATAAAGTAGGAGGGCTTATTCTGCAAGAGATGGGGAAAGGCTCAGTTATGGTTTAGACAGGGCCACGACCCTCCCCTCAGAGGCCACACCCTGCGATGGGCTGTCCTGGGGCCTGACTAGAGGGCAGGCAGGACATCTTGACCTGATCCAGGTATTCGTTCTCCATCTTCTCCATGTTCATTACAATTAAACTTTCAACAAACTCTATCCGGGCAGCTTCCTTCTCTAGTTGATGACACAGCGAGTTGATTTCTTCAATGGAAAAGTTGCCTCCCTCCGAAAACAATCTGATAATAATTAGGGAAAGTAAAAGCCAGCAATCAGACCTGAGCATTCCTACCCTTCCCAAAAACTGTGTGGTTTAACAACACACTTTCCATTTAAGCTTTAGACTGAAGAAGATGATGGAAAAATAAATGCAGGTAGCGGGAGCACAGGAGCAGGTATTAGTGAGTAATGCGAGGTTTCCATTTGCGTCAGTACGTCAGACTGAGTACCCTGACAGACCCAGGTGAAACAAATAAAATGCTGGGTAAACTTCAGAATGGAATGGTTTCCTGACACCTGCATAAAGATAAGGGTTCTGTGGAGTCCCCAGATGAAGTAAAATCAGAGTGAAATGTCCCCTTGGCACATGGGCGGATTCTGAAGCCGTGTTGTTCCTGGAAACTTTGAGTTTGAGCCTCGATGGCTGCACAGAGGAAGGGGACAGCACAGAGCTGGACTCCAAGGATGATACTCTGGGTATGAGATTGCAGGAGTAAATGAACCCCACTAAGTACCAGGACACTGCCTGTTCTAGATCTGAGGGCAGGCAGGAAAGAAAGCTCTCTCTTGCCTGAGGTTTTATAACCACAAACTGGGCTTCATACACACTTATATCACCTGAATTCATCACGTTCTCCAGAGTGATCTCAAAAAGCATCAAGCAGAGATTTTTTAATTGGTCCTAAATCAGTAACGGCCTCAGCTGCACAGCAGAAAGAATAATTCTCTCTAAAGGAACTCCATATGAGTCTAGGTCTCAAGGAAAGCCACAGATAAAATCCCAAGGAAAGTGAGTGACTCATAATAATAATAATAATAATAATAATAATAATAATAATAATAATAATAAATCACAAGGAAGCAAGATACAATGAATGAGAACCAGAAAAGCAAAAGACAATAGAAGTGGAGCTCTCCCCAAAGACCTTAAGAATTTAAAATAATCTGACATAAATTATAAAGTAACAAAGTATAAGATGTTTAAGGAAATAAATGAGAAGCTAAAAAATATGAGCAGGGAACAACCAGCTTGAGAAAAGAATACAAATAGAAATGGAAACTATAGGGGCTGGGGATTCCACTCAGTGGTTAGAGTGCTTGCCTAGCAAGTACAAGGCCCTGAGTTCGATCCCTAGCACCCCCCTGCCAAAAAAAGGAAACTATAATAATTAAGGTGAAAAACTCAGTGAATAGATTTATCAGGAAATTAGACATAGTAATGAGAGGACTGGTGACTAGGAAGACAATAGGCTGAAATGAACTTAGAAAAATGCTAGCGTGATACAGAAATATGCAGCATAGAGATGCCTAACAAATACCAAATTCTAATTCTAGTTTTTGCAACTTTCCAAATTTTCATTTTAAAAAACCACATTTATAATTAGAAAATGTTAGTAATATTTACAACAAATGCAAGTCTTGAGGGTACACCAGCATGGAAGGCGTTTGTTGGCAGTGGTGGGGGGTGTCAGTCACCATCATCTTAGGATCCCAATTCTTTACAAAACTAACAATGTTTTTGCTTATGTATATCATGCAGTAAATTTATTTGGGGAGGGTTTCCTATTTTTACTTTATATATTTTTGTTTGATTATGAAATAATGGGTAAAATTTTTTAATTTTGAAAACAATATGAGCTTAAAAAAATTCCCCAAACACAGCCTGTTGCAAATGTCAAAGACTAAATATAGGATCATATTTGTGCAAGAGTGAGTTAAGATCATGGGAGAAAAATAAAGGGGGGAGAGTGACCAATGAGCACACAGAAAGACACTGGACATGATCAGTAACTAGGGTAATACAAATAAAAGCCTCAGTATGATACTGCCTCATGTTCATTAAAACAGTTACTGTAACAAAGAAGGAAAATAATAAGTGTTGGTAAAGATGTGAGAAATTAGAACCCTTGTATGTACTGGGAATGTAAAATGGTGCAGCTGCTGTGGAAAATACTATATTGGTTCCTTAAAATCTTAAGGAATTGCCATCTGACCTAGAAGTTCTACCTCCAGTAACATGACCCAAAGAATAGAAAGCAAAGCCTTAAACAGATTATATACGCACCAATGTTGCTCACACCATTATTCACAATAGTCCAAAGGTAGAAACAATCTAAATGCCCATTGGTATACACATGGATAAACCAAGAGTGGTACATATGCACAAAGGAATATTATTCAGCTTTCAACAGAAAGATACTTTTGATACATGACACAACGTGGGTGGACCTTAAAACATTGTATGTGCTCAATGAAATAACCAGATATAAAAGGACAAATATTATATGATTCCTCTCAAAACAGGTAACTGGAGTAGTCAAATTCCTAGAGACAGGAAAGTAAATGGTGGTTGCCAGAGGCTTGGGGAAGGAGAAATGAGGAGCTAAAAATAGAGTGGGATGAGAAGGCCTGGAGATGGCTGGGTGGTGATGGTTGCACAACATTGTACTTAATCCCACTGAACTGTATGTCTGTATGGTCCAGTGGTAAATTTTATGTTTTGTATATGTTCGACAATGGAAAATCGAGGGAGAAACAAGGCCAACTCCCAGTAGAGAACGCTTGGGGGCTCCCACCTGCAGTGCTTGATGAATTCAATGTTGGTGTAGCGGAGTTTGCCCAGGCTCTCCTCCAGGTACTGTCGAAAGCTGCGCAGAGACACTTGGGTGACATCCACATAGCTGAGCAGCTCCCGGTGCAGCGTGCTGCTGAGATTGACTAGCCTGTGGGGGACAGAGAGGGCAGATGGTGATGGTGACCAGCCTGGGAGACATGAGAGGCTGGGTGGTGACCAGGGTCTGGGTGGGCTTCCTGGGACACTGCATGAGCTCCACAAAGTGCCCATCTGGGGCCCAGCAGAACCACTGCCCAGCTTCTGTGGGTCACAAAGGGCACCAAAAAGAAATTCAAAATGCCTGTGTACTCAGGATACCATGCATTACAGAGTGTGCTGGATTGGAGAGCATTGCTTTTCTCCCTCTGAACCCTGCCACCAAACTGGCAGAAGAATTCTAGGTGCCATTGGATTCTTCTCCTCCCTCTGGTGGACCCTCTTCGACCCCCAGCAATATGGTTTCCCCACTTTCCTGATAGAGGACCCTGTAAGTTTCTTCTTTACAACCAAGTTTTCCTGAATAGTGTCCTTTGTGTGTCTGGCAGCTGCACAGACACCCACCAGGGGCTTTCCTGTGACCTGACTGAGGCTTCCATCTTGCACCCCTGAGTGGCTTCCCTGGAGCCTCTTACTCTGCCTGACCCACAGCTTAGCCAGTGCTCCTTCCCTGTTTGGAAAACTCATCCCTCCCACTTTCCTCCGTCCCAGGCCAGGGTGCCTCTGGGTTCATGGCAAATGCCACCTCCTGCAGGAAGCCCTTCCTGATTCCCCTGAGGAGAATCAGACCTTCCCACCACTGACATGACATTTCAAGGCACATTGTCTGCACTCTTGCACGCTGATTGTGAATATGGAGTCTCCTTTCTCCTTGGCTGCTCACTTCCCTCCCCCAACACACACACACACACTCATACCAGATGCTGACCACAGATTTGAGTCTAGATTATGAAGAGGTTAGCTCAAAAAGCAGGTTCCTGAGTGCCTTCTGCCCCTTTGCTAGCAGCAGCCTAGATAGGCTTCTAGAGGCACATGGATGGGAGGGAGACTCCTGGCCCCTTACTTCTGGCTCTTGGTGGCGTTCAGGAAGATGTGCTCCATGTCATAGATCTTGCGGTGAAAGATTTTGCTCTTTGTGTTTTGCTCTTCTTGGAACTGCCAGAACAACTGCCTCTCCTTCTTCAGTGTCTCCACCACCCCAGCACAGTGTCTGTCCAACCGCTCTTTGTGAAGCAAGAGCTCAGCTGCAAGAGAACGAGGAGAGCCGAGGCCCTCCAGGACCTGACTTGCTCTGCAGTCCTTTCTTGCAAGAGTGCCCGCCCACTACCTCTCCCAGGCCAGCTACAGAGCAGGGACCACTCAGGTCAGCATCCCTTGCCCTGCCCCCACCACTATCGCCAGGGCTGGGAATACGCCATGACCTCAGAGAGAGCAATCAGAGCCTGGGCCAGGGTTCCTCAGGAGAGAGAAGGCTCTGCTGGGCTGTGAGCAGGGAGCTCCTTGATGGTAGGGATCCCTGCCTGCTGCAGACAGAACAAAGCTGGGGAGATGGAGAGTCCTCATGGATCGGGGTGGGGGGGATGAGTGGCTGGTGCTGGAGAAGGCTTGGACCTAAGTGACAGGGTCTTGGGGGTAGCAAGAAGCATAAAGCCAAGCAGTCTGCATTTGTTTCTTTACATCAGTGGATTCTCATGTCCAATAAGCTTGAGTTCCAACTGGCTTCCAAGATGGAATGGAAGAACTAAGGCCTGGATTGCCAGAGCCCCACTACCAGTCTTTAGGGCAAGCAGAGAGCCCCTGGATCCCCGTATTGTCTGCGGCAGTAGAAGTGCTGTAGTCCCAGCTCTGCCGAAAATAAATAGTGTGGCACCGGAATTCTTTTCTCTGGCCTGGTTGGTTCCTACACTGTATATTGGGCTAGAAGGCAGGAGAAGGAAAAGGAACCAGCCTTCAGGGAGCTTCTGCTCAGTGAATATGCAATCTTTTTTTTTTTTTCTTCTAATCTTTTGGTGCATTTAATGCATGCATTTTTCCCGTGAGGACAAGGAAGTTCCAAAGGTCAGGCAAAGTGGCCAAGGTTACAAGTGTTGGGATTTGAGGCCAGTTTGACTCCTGTTGGCCTGGGCAACAGGAGTTGGGATTATGTGGGACCTCTCTGCTACCTCTGAATGGAACTCTAGCTGTATGGTAGACCTCGGGGTGTGATCTGAGTGAAAAACCAACAGGCCTCACTGAAAGATCCTACTAAAATCGTTTCCCTCCCCCAATGAATGGAGCTTAGCGCCTAAGACAGAAATGGCATGTCTTTTTAAGTATGATAAACAATATGGTGGAGATAATGATTACTGCTTTTGGAGGCTGTGTCTTGTATCAGGTGTTCATAATTCTTCATTATATCATTTCAGGAGGGTTAACTACCACCTCCAACTCCCCCTTCTACAGGTAAGGAAGGGACCAGAGAAGTCAGGTAACCTGCTTGGAGTCACACAGCCATCGTGGAGCCTGAGAATTCAGATCTCTGAGCGATGGGCTTGCCTCTAGAGAACCCACCATATGGGTGTGTATCTGATCTGAAATCTAAGAGCTAAAACTGGATGACACTCTTCATTTCATCCTCTAACACCCTCTTTTTAAAAAAGAAGGCAATTTTTAAAAAGTCTCTGATGAAGAGTCTGAGTAGCACCTTTCTCTGCAAGCCTGGGCAGCGCCAGCCCTCATGTACATCTTCCATTGGTGATGACAGTGTGTGAGGCATTTCCTGGGGCAGCTAATAAACACAAGGCCACAGGAGAGCAGGCCCTGCAGGGGGTTCTGGGGGTGGCAGGCTCCCCATGCAGGGCCCACACCTGCCCTGACGTTGTGGATGTCCTTCTCTATGTGCTGGACTCTTGGCTGATGCAGGCGCAGACGCAGCTCCAGTTCCAAATCCAGTTCATTGATCTTGGCGGCCACTATGACCCGGGCATCGCGGGTACATTGAGTAAACCACTCCTCGAGGTGCTCAAAAAAACCAGCTCGAAGTCTGGAGGAGAAACCAGTAAGGGTCAGCCTTGCCAGGAATTGTGACCTGTGAGAAACCTTTCCATATTGAGACTCAAAGTGCTTCCCCTTTCACACCTTTTTCCTCATTTTATTCCCTGATTATCTCATATCTCATTGTGTGGATGGACCATCAGTCAATTTCCCAGACCACTGCTGGAGGACTTCGAGTGGTTTCAGATCTTTTGTTCTCACAAGGAAGGGTTTGATGAATAACCTTGTACTTTTGTCAAGTCTAGAGGTGTTTCTATGGGATAAGGCTCTGAATTTGAATTGCTGAATCAAAAGTTAAAATACATTTGCAGTTCTGGTAGATATGGCCAAATTGTTTCCATTGGAGAGCAACCTGTATTCCCATCAGCAAAGAAGAATAGTTTCTGTTTCTTCACAGCCTCAGAGTATATTGTCACTTTTTTTTTTTTTTTTTGGTACCAGGGATTGAACTTAGGGCCTTGCACTTGCTAGGCAAGCACTCTAACCACTGGGCTATATCTCCAGTCCTTGTCACATTTTTTAATCTGACAAGTTCTTTAATCTGTCATATTTTGACTGAGCATACTTTCATGTGTTTAAGACTATTTAGTTTTTTTCTGTACACCATCCACTAATGTCTTTTGCTATTTCTCTACTGTATAGCTGTTCTTTTTTATGTTAATCTCTACCTGAGGCCCACCGCCTTTGATGCGAGTTGCAAATATTGTTTCCCAGCTTAACATGTCATCCTTTTAAAAACTTACGCTGCTTTTTTATTAAGATGTCAGTTCTTCCAAAACTAGATTTAATGCAATAACAAGAAAAACAATCTCAGCAGATGTTTTCTTATGGAAGCTGAAGGGTGATTTTGAAATTTATATAAAATATGAAGGGTCAAGAATAGTGAGGACAATCTTGGAGAAGATCAAAGCTGGAAGACTTACTACCATATATTAAGACATAGCATAGAACTTGGGTAACCAGTCAGTGTGAAGGGCAGACACAGGGAAACAGAGAAAAGGCGTCAGTGGGGGAGAAGACAGCCTCTTGGTCAGTGGCCCTGAGCCCACTGGCTCTCTGTACAGGAAAGAAACGCACCTTCACTGCTACTTCATATCACAAACAAAAATCAGTTCCAAGTAGATTTCTGCTCTAAATAGGGAAGTTTAAAATAATAACATTTCAAATATGTAATATTGGAGAATATTTTCGTGACCTTTGGAAAGCGAAAAAAAAAATTATAGACCAGATACAAAGTAAACTTACTCTAATGAGAGAAGAGATGGGTTGGACCTTATTAAAAATAAGAACTTCTATTTACCAAAAGATTATTAAAAAGAGTAAAAAAGGCAAGCATGGACAGGGAATGAACACATCATATATTTATCTAACTACTTAGGAGATAAAGTAGTCCTACTTAGGAGATGTCATGAACTCACATAAATTAATAAGTCCTACTTAGGAGATGTCATGAACTCACATAAATTAATAAAAGACAGTCCACTTGAAAAAGTAGACAAAAGATTTCACTAGACATTTTACACACACACACACACACACAATACCCAAATGGTCAACAAGTATGAGAAGGTATACAACATCAACATTGTTACTTATTAGGAAAATGCAAAGTAAACCCACAATAGGACCCATCAGAATCACACTGGGACGGCTAAACTAAAAATCACTGGCAACATCACCCATTGTTGAAGATCTGCAGCAACTGGAACTCTTATACACTGTTTGTTGTAAACTGGTTAATTAATTACTTTTGAAAACTCTTTGGCAGTATTTTCTGGCCATGTTTCCTAAAGATGGACATGCACATATGCCATGACTCAACAATTCCACTCTTAGTTATACGGATAACAGGAATGTGTACCTACGTTTACCAAAAGACTTGTATAAGAATGTTCAGAGCAGCATTATTGGCATACCCTTAAATTGGAAAAGACCAACATGTGCATCAGTAGAATAGATAAATAAAATTAAACAGATTATGTATTTTTATAGTAGGATACCATACAAAAATTAAAAATGAACTCTAGCCACATTCAAGAATATATATGAATCTTATAAACACAATGAAAGAAGCCTGGCATAAAAGAGGGAGTTTTGAATGTTTGTAAGTTAAGTTCAAAACCAAGCAAAATTAATTCAAGAGTTGAGTGTTTATTCTTGGGGAAAAAAGGGCAGTTATTGTGGATGGGCACATGAGGTGGGGTACTGGAAGGCTAGTTAATAGTTCCGTTTCTTGTGGGTTTTGGGTAGCAAATGTATTTTCTTCGGATAATTCAAAAGCTATATACTTTTGATTTCCATACTTTTAAGTATGTATGTTTTACTTCAACATGAAAATTTAATCAATTGCACACAGAACATATTTGTGGTTAGTTGCAGGATCAGATGGCACAGTGGTTGGTGCCAAACTAGAATTACAGAGTTTAGATTCATAGTTTGGATCTAACTCCTTCTTATCTTGAAGATCATGACCAAGTGACTAACACTCTGAGCTGCAGTTCCTTCATTTGAAAAATGGAGTTAATTCACAGTAAAGGGATTACACTTAATAAATAGCAGCTCTTGTGGTGATCCTCGCTGATCTTTATCCTAAAGGCTATGGCGAGAAAAGTGATGGCCTACAGGGGAGTAAGGACAAGGGTGGCATTTAAGTCGAGACATTTTAGTAGTGAGATGATGCTGAAGTATAGGAGAAAGAGCACAGAGGCTGGACTTTAATGCTTTTGCTCCTTGTCTCTGGCCTGCTGCCCTGTGGACCAGCAAGGTGATCACAAACTGATTAATTCTCATAGCAGTAGAAGGGCAACAGAAATGCCATTCAAATGCCAAATGCAAATTTCCATGTTGGCCCCAAACTCTAACAAAAGGTCCAGAAACTTGGGAGTTAAGGGAGATAAATGCTCAAGGGTAGGATTATGGCTCATTTCTTTATTCTTCATTGTTCTTTTTCTATTTTCTGCAACAAATGTATCAATTCGTGCAAATACCATACATGATGTGGTTTATGTCTGCAGAATTAAAAAAAAGAAAAGACACCCTAAAATCACAGATGTGCCAAGAACTAGAACCCTAGGAGCGTCTGGCAGGGAAAAGTGTTTCTTCAGGCATGGGCCAAGCCAGCAGAGCACCCTGGGAAGAGTGCAGCGGGCAGGACACAGATGATTGCAAATAATTCCTGCACATTTGTTATTTTGTGCCAGTTACCTATATTTAACATTTTTCCAGTCCAAACTAATGTTTTATGATAATTTATCTTATGACTAAAGCTCAGAGCAAATGAAGGAGAACAAAAAAAATTTGTACTCACTGTTTCTTAATTTCTAAAACTAGTCCAGAGGGAATTACCACTTGTTCTATGAACTTAGTGCTGGAAGTGTTGTTGATGACTGTGGCTGAGAAGTTGGAATCGGGCCTCTTGCAACTCTCTTCTTTTTCCAGAGAGAAGAGAACAAAGTAAGTATTTCCACTGGAGGTCGTGAAGGACTCCATGTCCTCGTAGAACATCTCCTCCAGACTTTCTTCTTGAGCTTCAGCCTAAGCAGATAACAAGACTTGAGAGTCAATATCATTCGATGGACTCGACATCAAGTGATTGTAAACCCGTGGGTCAAATCTTGCTCATAATTTTTCCCCCTCCCCAATCTCTAACCCACGACCCTTTTAAAACTGAGAGGTTCTATATAAAATTCTGGGTTCCCAATTTCTCTAAAAATATCAGAAAAGATGTCAATTCTGAGCCTGCATGGCATTTTTTAGCTGGGACTGAGTTGTACAATAGCCGGCTGTTGTACAACACTCGCCATTATTTTACACTTGGCTTCCATCCCTCTTTTCTCTTACATTTGTGGGTATTTAAGTTTGGGATCCTTGTTCAAAAAGAAGCTTCATATACCAATTCTTCCACAGCAATACAGGAAATGAGTATTTTGCAATTCTATAATTATGGAATTCAAGTTATTGTTTTGTGAGTCTGGATGTGTTATAAGAAAAAAAGGCTGTTTATATGAGTTACTGCCCAGCACTCAAAAGACAGCCAAGTCTGGATCTTCTGTGTAACACCACTAATGAACAGGAGGCAAGGAGGGGGCAGGCTGGGGGGATGCAGGAGAGTCTGAGTTGATCTGTACAACAAAGAGGAGCCAGAAAGAAAGAGGCCCAAGAGGGGTGAGGAAAACTGTATATTTGAGGGCTGACTCTAGTGTTGGTTGCAGGGATGTGAGGAGAGGAAAGTGAATTTCAGAAATTATTGCTGTGAATGAAGAATTGGATCTCTCTACAAAGATAAAAAGGAATGAACACTTTTGTCATTCTTTATATGAACATCTAAGGAGACTGGGCCACTGGAGACCCCAGCTCATGGGCGAAATACACATAGAACGGACATAGCAACTCTCCACACCCAGGCAGGAGCCGGCAGCTGGCCTACCTCACCCACAGAGGAACTCTCCTGCTCTTCCTGTGCATCCCCCTCCTTGTTTGTCTCTTCATTTGCCTTTTCCTCTTCCTTCTTTTCCTCCTCTTCTTCCTCTTCCTCCTCTGCCTCCTCTTCCTTCTCTTCCTGAGCCCTCACATTTTTCTGGTCCAGGGATGCTTTTGAGGAGGTCTCTCTTTCAGCCTGTATTTCTTCTGATCCTTCCACAGAGCCTTCTCTAGACTCATCCATCTGGTCACTCTGTGCAGATCTGATCCACTGGCTCAGCCCCTCTTCAGTTCCAGAGGATGCCATTTTTTGTTCTTTCTCTTCTTCCATCTCTTCTGTTGGCCTTGCAAAATCCATCCCTCTACTTACGCTTTCCTCACTTCTGCTTATTTCTGCTTTAGCTTTTTGTCTTCTCTTCAACTTCCTCATCTTCGGCAGGAATTGTTTTTCATATACCTCTGTCCATGACCAGCATCAAAGCAGAAGGAGAGACAAGTAATCAGTGTTGCCTGGGTGGGGCCTCCCAACCCACAGATGTACATGGACACCTGGATTTGAATAGTAAAAGTGTTACCTTGCTGGCTGACTTTGAAAATGACTTCCCCGAGCAAGTTCTACAAGGGAAAAATAGAAGTTACTGACCAGCGCTGCCCTTCGCCAGAGTGCCACTTCTAAGACTGTCATTTTTAAACGAAAGGACTCTCCCCTCCCCCTCAATATATCTTACAGCCTGGGCCAGCTTCATTCACTGGGGTAATCAGGGTGCTCCCAATCCAGGGAGCCAGCTTTGCAATTCCAAGCAGGCTAGCATACCCTTATAGAACACACTGGGCAGTAATGGAATAAAGGCTTATTTTGACACACTGTTCTAGTGCTCTAGGGAAAAGAGAAGAAAAATAAAAGCTGAGGAATGGAAACAAAAGGACAGGAATCTGTTGTACTGGGCGCAGGATGCGGACAGAGTGAGCCCGATTCACATGATCCTGGGAGTCTCCCTGCTTCCTGAACACATTTCTTGTTTCAACGACTCTGAGAGAAATTGTGAATATATTGATATGGATGACAGTGTGGAGTTTGCAGGTCTAGACTTGAATTCTAGCTCCTTACAAATGGAGTGACCTTGGACAAGTCCCTTAACCCCTGGGGTCCTCTTCCGTGAGATGAGGATCACACAAATGGCCACATCTTTTACCCAGGCAACAAGAATGATCTCAAAGGACAGATAATGAGCTTACCCTCCGGTAGACTGAACCTCCATCTCTACCCCAGAGTCATGGACAGCATTTATCAGCTGTCTGAATAGGGTCCCCTTCCAAGGGAGAGAGTCTCCAGATTGGTGCCGGGTGTCCCACACGTGGGAAGCACTCAGCCCAACTCAGTGTCAACCACAAACATTTTCACTCTGGCCAGGAAGGACTCTGGCTACATATGTGGGAAGAGGGCCAAAGTCTGGGTATTCCAACCAGCACATTTTCCATGGATTTGTGTGTTTACCCACAGAGCATTTATTGTATCTGAATTATATGCAGGACCCTGTGCTAAGGATAACTCCAGTTGAATAAAAATAAATAAGGCATACTTGTCCTTTAGGAAAGACATTCTAGTTGGGTGTTCTAAACTCCTGTATTTGACAGTAACCAAAAACAGGCAAGTTCAGAGACTGAGGAGGTGGCAGGCAGTTAGGACGGTGAGGCAAGTGCTTAGGCTGAGTGGGTAGGATCCTTATTCCTGGTAGTGGACTGGGAATAGGGGTAGGTGGGGAGTATGTGAGGAAGATACCAGCAGAGAGAATAGTATAAGGAAGGACCACGGGCAGAAGTCATGTGCAGGAAGAGGGACGAGTTGCCTAAGCCAGGGAGAGGCAAGGTGGAAGCAGAAAGTGTGGGGTCTCTGTGATCACCTAGAGATGCTGTTTTGGATTTGGTGGGGACTACAGACTGGTGAGGGACTTCTGAGCAGAGTGAGTAGGTCAGAGTCCAATTTTAGGACAACTGTGTGGCGGTGGTAGTTATGATGAATAGAGCTCAATGTCATATAAATTAGCCTTTTTACTGACAGTCCATTCGAGCCTGAAGCCTGTCAACCTCCTTTAGATTGAGGAAGAGATGGTCTTTTCAGCCTCTCTCTCCTTGACATTTTGACATGGATTTGTACTATGCAACCTTAGGAATGACTCCCAATGTCCTGGCTGATCAAGTCGCCCTCTGCTCCCTGGTTCTTCATGCATGGCTGGGGGTAATGAGGCACTCTCCATACCTGTTCAAAGATTTCACGAGTGAAGAAATGTTTGCTGAGGTTGGAGCTGTAGGAGTTGAGTTCTTTCAGTATGATCTCTGGATACTCCATCACTTCCTCGCTTAGGAGGACGTGAAAGCACTCATACCTGGCAAGGAGGGAGGTAAGACACTGTCTAAGGAGTGGAGGCTCAGTAGCATGTGAGAGACCCCAGCCCAGAGCCATGTCCTTCACCCCAAAGAGATGGGCTGAGATCTGGCAGTCAGCACTGCACAGAACTGCTGTGGGAGAGTTCTTTTCACAGAGACAGTCCTTGATTTGTTTGCTATTTTTCTGATCATATGAGGAACACACGCTCTTTGTAGGAAATTTAGAAACCACACATACAAAATTTTCTACTTTACTACAAGATCCCTTATGCTTGAACTTCACCTATATTATCCCATAAAACTCTCAAACATCCTGAGGCCCCAAATTTTGTGTTTCTCAGGTAAGGAGACCAAGGCTCAGCAGGTTACTTACTTGCCCAAAGTTTTACTTTTGGATCTAAGTAAGTATGGCAATCAATTGGAGTGTAATTCCATTTCTATGAATTGTCCTTACAGAATTAGTTGTACAAAGGCACAAACATACAAGGAAGTTCACAGAGAACTATTTGTAATACTGTACTGAAAAACTGTAACCAATTGAGAAAAGCTAATTAATTGAGACATACTAAATCATTATGAATTATCTATATTAATACATTTCACATGATCACTTAAAAATGGAAAGATATCTGCAGTTATAGAACAACTGACACAGTATAATCCATCCCTTATTTTAAAAACACTACATATATGTATATATCCACACATACACATGAATATGTCTATGAAAAAGAATAGTTGGACAGGAATGAAGGGAAAGACTCTGTTTGTAGTGGTTGACTCTCCCCTCTCCACGCCTTAACAGCGCATGCATGTTTTAAATTTTAAAAAGAGGGTCTAAGTTCTTGACTTTTAAACTACATTGCCTTACACTTTTCTTTAGAAACTTTCCACAATTATCTCTGGACGTTTTGGTGTGGGTTACAAGCAGAGCTGCAAAGGACAACGCTCTCTACTGCTGGAGGCATGGCTTCATCTTCAGCTTGCTAGGCACATCCCTGGGCTCCTATGCAGGCTGCCTGGGACCTGAATATGAATCCACGCTGTCCCTTCTCTCTTTAGGGGTGCTGGTCAACCTACCTGGATTTCATGTTCTTCAGAAAATTTTTGGCCTTTTCCAGGTGTACCTTCAGTGTTTCTTCTTGACTTTGCTGCCTCAGTTGGTCTAAGAGTTTATCAAAGCGTACCTCCTGGGCCTAGAAGCCACCCCCAAAACAAGAAGAAGCATACATGAGTTCCCAATGCTTGCGGAGTTTAAGTGACATGCAGAGTCCCTGTTACTCGATCCTAGGTCCATGCAGCTGGGGCAGGCCTGGGACTCACTTTTCTACAAAAACAAAGGGCAATAAATGTGCTACCCCCATTTCTGTCTTCACTATATGCTTATGGGCTCTTTCCTGTGCCTGGAATATTCTTCCCTGCCTACTTTACTCCCCTGGGCCTAGATCAAATGGGACTCTTCGGGGACATGTCCCTCACACTCACCCTGCCTGGTCAGCCCCACGTTATACATTCCAGAGACACCAGCTCCTCACGCTCCTTTCCCTTAGTTGTACTCAAAATCACATGCTGAGTTTGTATTCCCCCCACCCTGGTCTGTGAGGGCAGGGGCCAGCTGATCTGTGGGGGCTAATGATACTCTATTCCTATATTTTATAGCCTTAAAAAAATACCAAACGCTTACACGGTTTGCTATGTGAACGATATGCTTTGCTGTGGTATGAACTTGGAGTGTACCCACCCCCACACACACACCTTGGAGAATATGATGTCTTATCAGACCCCATCTGTGAGGACTTGGAGCTATTCCTTTTCCCCTCAGGAAATTTAGGTCACATGTTATCAGGCCCTATATATGAATTACTGACCTTAATTACCGGACTTTAATGTGCATATAAACTTCAAAGTTTGCCACACACTTTGAAAGCTCAGGCTGTGTGAGTTTTCACTGCCATCCGTTACTCTGCAGACCAGGAGACCTCAAGCCAAGACAGGCCCTAGAGCTTTGAAGCTACCGGCCAGCATGGGCCTTGCGGCTAGCACGGATGGGCCTTGCCTGCGGGGTGAGGGTGAAGCCAGTTTCTCTGGAGAAACTGCCTGTAAAAAGGTGTATCTCAATCTTTAGTCTTCATTCCATTGATTTGAGCAACTAGATGTAACTAATCCTGGAACTCACTCACCATGGAGATAATGAACCTCACCCATCCAGTGTGATTCTTGTGAGGTTGGTTCATGTTATTCTTAAATACTGTGAACTGAAACTCTACTTGTATGGCAGCCAGCTGTGACTCATGAAGTCTTACTTTGATCATCTCCTTACTTTGACCATCCAGACGACTCCCCATTCAGTCCACCTGTCTGTCTCGATCGTGTACACTCTTAGAGACAAGCTTGGTTCTGAACACCCATCACACAGCTGTGATGTGGTTCAAGATTTCCGCTACTCCCATCTGGTCCCACAATCAAGGTAGCTTTGTTATCCCCACTGCTACACATTTTATCACTTAAGGTTTTACATTTGTTCCTAGGATCTGTTCTGAGTTAATTTTTTATTTATGTGGGTCTGTTTGTTCTGTTTTGTTTGCATCTGAATACTGACTGAGTTCACTGGCCTGGCCTGAGATAGCTGGCAGTCTGGGAGTGACGCACCCCTCATTCCCACTCAGGGCTCCCCAGGGGTTGGGGCACCTGGTTCTCCAGGTCGTGCCTCTGCCTGTGCTGCTCCATCCTCTTCTCGAGCTCCAGCTCCTGCAGCGATAGCATGCTCTGGTGCGCCTCCCATAGCTGCACAGCCTCCTGGAAGTACTTGAAGAGGTCTGAGCTCTGCCACTCTGTCTGCTTGGCCAGGGCTTCGAAGGAATTCTGCAGTGGCAGAACCCAGAGGAGGCCTTGGAGGGCTGACGGATCCAGGGCTGATAGGAGGGCCCACTCCTGGGGCCCTTTATGTCTCCAAGACCTGAAAGTCACTGTCCAGGTACTACCCTTCAAGATCACCTTCTGTGCCACAGCTGGGCTTCTGGCTCTCCCTCCTTAGGGGAGCATTACCATCTTGGTCTGGGCATCTTCCCTTCTCTAGAATTTCCTGTCTCACAGATCTGGGCTGAACAGCACACCTGCTGCTATATCCTTATGCACCAGCCCACCTTTAAAAAAAAAAAAAACACATCTTATGCCCTCACCTGGGCCAGCGATTGGCAAACTGTAGTCTGCAGGCTAAAATTGGCTCTCTACCTGTTTTTGTTTGGACCTGTGAGATTAACACTGATTTTCAAGTTTTAAACGGTTGGAAAAAAGACATTTTTTAAAAGAAAAAGTACTGGCATGAAGACTGTATGAAGTTCAAATTCCAGGGTACACCAATAGTTATTGGAACATAGCCATACTCTTTGTTTCTGCAGGAAATAAAGCTGAACAGCTTCTGACAGAGACTCAATAGCTCTCTGAGTCTTCGATAGGCATCGTCCAGTGCTTCACAGAAAAAGGAACTGACCCTGGCTCAAGATTATAGACCTCTTGGGGCTGGGGACTTCTCGCTAACCTGTAGCACTCTGTACCCAGAGGCAGCAAGGGCTCAGATGCCCTCCTGGCCTGACTGATTATCTCCCTGGAATCTGTGCAGCACCCATGTCAGAGGCAGCTGTGAGGAGTTGGGGGAGGAGTATGGAGAGACCAGCACTGGAGGTCTGCTCTGAGAGGGGCAGGCGAGAGCCAGGAAAGGGACACCCCAAGGCCATGCAAGCTAGAGGCCCCCAGACCTCCACTCTCCTTGTGGCCCAGCAGCCTGGGGAGACCTCCCCACCTCGAGGGTCCCAACCGTGCACGCACATTCAGAAGCTCCAGGTCCTCCTCCACCTTGCTCTGGAGTGTACCAACTGTCTGGAAGGTCAGGCTCACCAGGTCCTCGGTCTCTGTCTCACTGAAGGCCTTCCAGTCCAGCAGCTGCTTCTAGGGAGGCAAGGAAACAGGCCTGGCTTAGGGCTGTGACCCCATGTGTAACTGCAGCCTATGGTGCCCGAGTGCAAGGTGAACATGAGCTCCTGGTGATTCTGCTCCCATGGGGCTGAAAGGCAGAGTGAACGAGGCTGGAAGCACCCAGGGAGCAGCAGGAGCTCCAGGGGCAGCAGGTGGGGCCCTTGGGGTTCAGCACTCTTCAAAATGAGGAGGCTTTTGTGAGGTTTCCACATAAACAGCTTTACCAGGGAGGGAGGGGACATCTTGACAAAACGTTCCCCCTACCCTAGAAAACCAGTCACAGTCCTGGAGGGGTTCAGGAGTAAATTCAGTGTCTCAAGATAGGCAGGATGGAGAAAGAGGTGAGGCTGGACATCAAGGGGCAGAAAAGGGGCATCGCAGTGACCTCCCAGGATACACCCTCTACTGATGAGCAAGGCCAGTGCTGGGCAGGACACAGAGTTAAGTGAAGTCTAAGGAGGCCTAGAGCACTCAACTCCACTTCACGGTGGATTTCCTGGAGAAGGTGGCATCGAGCAAAGCCCCAAGACATCAGGGACAGCTGGGGGCCTGGGCAGAGGGAACAGCACCAGAGGCTGGTGAGAGCTCGGGCCTGGGAGGAAGGAACCAAAGCCAGGGTCAAGGCTGAAGGGTACCCAGGAGGGGCGGAGGCCAGGGAGGGGGCACCTCCGGGCCCAGGTGTAGTTCCTCTTCCCAGGCCCGCAGGGGGACGCTCACCTTGCAATTCTGCACTTGGGCCAGGCATTCCTGCCACGTCTTCTCATACAGCAAGCGGACCCGCATCATGCAATCCATGTGGTAGGTGTCTCCAGGGACAGAAAACAAAAGAGGCGGGAGAGGAGTAGCCCCTTGCAAAGGGAAGCTGTTTCCCCTTGGCAAGAAGTCTCCACAGATCACTTGGTGGTCTCTGTTCAGAGCAGGGGCTGGTATCTCCCTCCTCACGGAGTTCCAGGCACCCCAAGATAAGAACCCCACAAGAGGAGCCCATCTCTAACTGTCCTGAATGCTTCTAACTCTGACAGTCTTTCTTTATTATAAGAGGACAGTGATACCACTGACCGCACCGGGCTGCTGTGAGCCTCAAAGGGTGGAAAATTATTATATACCTTCTGAGTCTCACATGAGTCCTCGGAGCTCAGTCGTCTCACCAGAACCCTCCCTCCCTCCCGGGATGGAGGTGCCACCCACCTCCTCTCAGATAAATGACTGCTGGGCTGAGCTATGCCAAAGCCACTTCCTGAACAGAGTTCTAAAGAGATCTGAGAAGCCCATAAGCATCGCTCACCGAGCTCCTTGTTCAGGGCGCTGAGAGAAGACTGCCATGCGCTCAGCCTGGCTTTGTTGTAATTGGGGGGCAAGAGGTCACTGGGGAGAGAAGATGTGACAAGTCACCATTTACGACCTTTATTCGCCAAAATGGGTAGCATCTTTGAGAAATATATTATTGACTAAGTACTGAAAAAAAAGGGAACTGCCGGACATCTCCTGGTGCCAAAAACATGCTTCACAAAAAGGTCTTTTCATATTAACAAGTTGTTCCTAAGAAAATAAAACAATTTCTGAAGAGTGTCCATAGCCTCTAATAGGTTCCCGTCTGATGGCAGCAGCTTCCCCGCTGACCTTCTGGCCTCCAGTGTCGGATCCCCCCGGTCCATGCTTCCAACTGGCCTGAGGACAAGAGCCAGCCTCTGGCCCTGGCCCACCAGCCTGTGAGCCCTGGTCCCTGCCCCGCCCCTCCCCACCATTTTCTCCTGTCTCATTCTATGGCTCCGTCACACTAGGTTTCTTTCAGCAGCAGAGGGGGCCATGTTCTTTCTCACGCTGGGGACTGAGAGGCCTGAGAACATGGGTCCAGGCAGCCAGTCCAGGACCCGAGAACAGGGAGACGGCCCGGGTGGATACCTTGGGGGAAAGCTGAGGGGCACGCCACCTCCCCACCGGGCCTTCAAAGATGCCCATACCAGATGGTGCGAAGATGCTCCTGTCGCTTCTGCTGCAGGACACCCTGGGTCTTCAGCATTTCCTCCAGCTCCTTTTGGACAGCGGGAGGAGACTGGATGCTCTCGCTGGCCATGAACTTGCTGGTGGCCAGACACATGGGAGAAGAAAAGAGGAGAGGATAGGAGCGCGATGAAAGAGACCCGTAGCAAGAAGGTCCCGAGCCTCGGCTTCCCTGCCTTTGCACCACCCCCGCCTCTTCCTGCCTGGCCTCAGCCTTCGCCTCTGGGACCCTGAGGAGAAGAGCAAGGTGGTGGCAGGAGGAAGGCAGGTAGGGAAGAACTGGCAGACTGTAAAATGGAGCTAATGAGAGCGCTCTTGTCAGCTGCTACTCGCGAGGACACACAAGCAAAACCCTTGGTACCCACGGGGCCCGGCTTGGGAAGAGTCCAGTTAAAGGTCAGCCATCACCCTCACTGTTGACGGTTGTCAGCATTTCCCAGCCCTAGGCCAGGACAGAGCTTTCCACAGTGTCTTGGTACATCACTGAAGCCCTATCCCAGGTCCATGAGTATGCCTGTTCTGTACAGGAAGACAGGCTCAGAATGTTCCAGGACTTGGTCAAGGTCACATGGAAAGGCAAGGTGGAACCAGGGCTCAGTACACTTTTCATTCATCTACAGCAAAATGCCACTTGGCTGGGGGAAGGGCAGAGATGGGCTCTCTCCCCCTGTCTCCCACAGGGGAGACTGCTCCGAAGGGTGGGTGCTTTCAACCTGAGTGACGTCTGTTCTCCTGGGCCCAAGTATCCTGGGTTACCAACAATAATGAAGACTTGAAATTGTACAGAAAATCAGATGAATGTTTTCTCGACAATCTGTACTTCAAAGAATGCTTATGAACTGATGTTCATGAAGAAAAATAAGATATAAAATTGCATATACCATATGGGTCTAAGAAAGCCTGAAAAAAATAACATGCCAAAATATTAACAGTGCTTCTCCCTGTGGGGAGGGATTAGTGGTGATTTCTATTTTCTTCTTGATACCTTTGTCTGTTTCTAACTTTAGAAAGAAAAAAAGAAGCACCTTTAAGTACTGACAGAAAGGGCAGGAGGAAACCCCTTAACTGTGCAGCTGGGGGCGGGCTGTGGACTGTGCTGGCGCTGCTGACCTGAAACTCTGCAGCAGCATCTCCTTCTTGAGGGTCTTCCAGGCATCCAACAGGCCCTGCCAGCGGTGGCGGCTGCTGAGCTCCAGCTGCAGGGTGGCCTCCATCAGGTTGATGTGCAGCTGGGCAATGGCCCTCCGGTTGCCCAGTAGGGCATGGTTAATGACCTGTGGTCACAGGCAGACAGGGCTCTAGATGGGACGCTCTCTCGGGCCACACCAAGACACAGTTAGAGAGGGGCAGGGCGGCTGCAGAGCCAGGGAAGGAGCAGGCCAGGGCTGAGAGGAGCCGCAGTAAGGTATGAGGAGTCCTGAGGAGCCAGCACATGAGGAAACAGCCATGGGCAGAGGCAAGTGGCTCCCTTGAAGGGTGAACCATAACCCTGACTGCACGAGCCTCAACCCAGCTCCAAGGTCACACTGGGTCATTCAATAAAAAACGTGGAAGGACCTAAGCACGTCAATGGGCTGTAAGCATTCACTGTGTTTTACTAATTTGTTCTAAAACCGGATTGCTCATGCATCAGGGACCAGCCACATGTGGTTCTTTTGAGAACAGAGACCCAATGATCCACCAAGGCTGGAATTGAAACATCTTTCAGTAGCCCTCCCAGTGGCTCTCACCTGAGCAGCCCAGGCATGGGGCACAGGAGAATTCTGTACTATATGGCAAAGTTCTGCCCTTTCCTATCCCTGTGTCTTTTAAATGAGAGTCTGGAAGACCCTCAAATGTCCCCATACATTTCCCAAAGATTCTAGGGAAGTGAGAATCTGAAGCACAGATTCTGACTCTCATGGAGACAATGTCTAAAGTATAGGACAGTCACTTACCTTGGAGCCCTCTGTTACCTTCCTCCCAACAAGTCCTGGCAGTAAGTATTGTCATCCCCATTTTATGGATGTGGGAGTTATAGGCACAAGGCCCAAGTCATTAGGGAGCTTCCATGCAGGGGAACGGAAAGGGAGACCCATGCCCCTCCGTGCCTGTGCTTGTCTGGGGCACCACAGCACAGACCTGGGCTGGCCCCAGCTCATTCTGAATGCTGCTCCCTTCAGCTTGCTCTGCCACCAGGCAGCTGTTATCTGGCCAGCTCAGCTCTCTGCACAGGACCAGAAAACCTGTGAGAGTGAACTGGGCCCCTTGGCAGCTCAGAGTCCCTTCACGCAGCGGAGGGAGTCAGCCTTTGCCCTAGCTTTAGAGACATTACGAACAACCATGAATCTGTTATTTTCAACTGCCAAGGACAGCACCTGGGGAGCCTGAGGCAAGAAGACAGAGCCACGAGGCAGGCATGGTTCAGCAACAGGCACTGATGGCCACAGGAGGAGAGGAAGAACAACCAGACAGAGCAGGTGGGGCATTGCTCTTGATAGTGGAGACGCCCCAGGACAATAACCCCATAGTGCAGTACTTAGTGTATTGCACACAGAATCTGAGACACAGCTCAGTAAGTGCTCAGCAGGACCATCAGGGCTCAAAATGATGGCATCATGTTAGGTGTGCCCGTTTAAGGTGGCAGAGAAATGTGAAACATACTTGGCAAAGATTTCTATTGAAAATGCTTACACTTACAAAGACCTAATTCCCAACTTAAGCAGCCCACAGGAGTTACTCAGAAATGTCACAGATGAGAAGCCTAACATTCCTACAACATCAGACTCAGGGCACATTGGGATTCTGCTACTTTTCCTGTGGGCTCAACCCCACCCAGGAAGATCACTCACCATGGCTTCTTTATTTATCAGCCTGTACACATCAGGCTGCAAGAGGTAGGCTGTTTTCTCTATGATTTCCACATATTTCTTCAACACGTCCTTTAGCTAAAGAGGACAAGGTATTACAGTTAGTGACTCTCACTTGCTGGAGCACTAACATGATGCAGAAGGATGTCCATTCACCCTGCAGGGGAAGTTGCCAAGGAGCCTACCAGTAGCCAAATCACCTTATCTGCTCGGGAGATCTCTATCGAGAGCAGTGCTTCATCCAGCTCCTTAATCTCCTGCTTTTGGATCAGGAACATCTCAGCCACCTTATCCCAAAGCTCCAACAAGGTCTGCAAAGGGGAGCTGGATCAGGCTGGGGCTACTAGAGTGGGGATGGGGAGAGCAGATCAGGCCATGAAGGAAACTCCTACTTCGATGTTATAGTCCTCCAGGCTGGGGTCGTTTTCCACCTTTTTGAAGAGATTATTGATGTCTTCATCAGACTCGGACAGCTTTTTCAAAAAAAGTTCTCCTGTCTCCAAGATGACGGGTTCCATTTCCTGCAACAGGCCAGGAGGGTGGTGGCATCAATATTCCCAGGCAGAAGGGAGCTCTCCCTGTAACGAGGAAGTGCCAAGCACGGTCCCCTCTCAAAAACAATCATCGTGGGCTGAACCTAAGGATTAACTCATACTTGAAGGACAGCAGCCCTACATCACCCACCAGGCACTGTGGCAGGGCCAAGCCCTCCTTCTTTACTCCTGTGGGTTCTTATCGCAGGGCAAAGGAGGTGCTGACATTAGGCCTAGCCTGAGGCTGGCACTCAAGAAACACTAAAAAAAGAAGTGGCCAAATGAAAGAATGCCCATTTTACTTCAGACAAAGAAACAGAGGCTCAGGTAGGTTCTTTAACCAGAACCAAGGAGCCCACGCATGATAGCAGAGGTGGCATCTACTTGGGACACACTGAAGGACATGGCTAATGTATCTGTTCTTAGTGTTTCAGGCTCAGGGGCAGCACTTAAGCTTTGAGGCAGAGCTACCAAAGTCAGAAAAGATTCAAGGAGGCAGGACTCAGAGAAGACTTGGAAGGGCAAAGGCTGGTCTCGTTCAGAGAATATTTGACTGGGGCATATCATCCAGCTCCTCATTAGCAAGACTGAGCAGGAAGTCAAAGGCTGCCAGGCCTGGAGTGCAGTTCTGACTTGCCCCCTAACCTACCTTATCAGCCAAGACTTTCCAGGCCTCATGGCAAAACGGGGGCACTAAACCCTGACTTACAGGGTTTTCCAAGAGTCAAAAGTGCTATGCTCACAATAAGCATTGGTAACTAGACACTCAAACACGGCTACTGTGATTCCATCTGCATCGATTCTACATCTTGGTACTGAAGACCTCTCTGCTGGGCAAAAGGAAAAGGGATGCCTGATGCAATGACAAACCCACCTCCAGGGTGCCACAGGAACAGAGGGGAGCGGGAGCTGAGCCTCACCATTCCAATCTGTGCGATCTCCTCATGAAAGCTCGCCAGAGCATGCTCGTAGTTCCTCCTCTTGCGCTTTTCTTGCCGTTCAAGGATGACAGTGCTCGTTCTCTCTGGGACTGTGGAGCAACAACAGAGGTGATGAGGCTTCAGGAAGAGGGCAGCGCTCCCAGGAAAGGCGGAGTGCGGGGTGCAGGCAGAGTGCACCTGCACACCAGGTGTGAGTTCAGTTCAACCCCAAAAGCAGGCCAACAGAGCAGAGGAAAAAGAGAAAAGATGCAGGTGATGTTCAAGTGCTACAGGGAACAAGGTCTCCAGCATACTGTTAAACGCCAAAGAGCTGTGTGCTGTAGCTCAGTATACAACACTTGCCTAGCATGTATGAGGCCCCGGGTTTGATATCCAGGACTTCAAAATAAATAAACAATACATAAATACTGAGAAAGTTCCTAAATGGCAGGTATGGAATTGTAAAATTTACTTTAAAAAAAAACAAGTTTTAAAGGCACAAATACATACAGGTGCTTTTCAAATTACAGCAGCATTATGTCCTGATAAACCCATTAGAAATCAAGAATTTTATAAGTTGAAGATATATTTAGTATACCTAACTACCAAATATAATAACTTAATCCAGCCTACTTTAAATGTGCTCGGAATACTTACCTTAGGCTACAGTTACACAAAATCATCTGACATAAAGCCTATTTTGTGATGAGGTATTGACTACCATGTAATTTATTGAAATCTGTACTAAAAGTGAAAATCAGAATATGGTATGGGTATGCTTTTGTGAAGTGGAAATATCATAAGTTGAACCACTGCAACTTTTGTAGACTAATAACCAACACACACAGAGCACTTAGCACCTCTATCACTGCTCAGGATGAGGCCAGGAGGCAGTACTATCACTTGCCTTGTGTTACAAGTGAGGAAACTCATGCAGCAGGTTGAAGAACAAAGTCTGTGGCCGAGCAGGGACTTGGACAGGGACCCCGGCCCAGCAGCCTGCATTCCTGCCCCATGCTCTATCCTGTCCTGCGTCCATCTGGGAAACTGGCTACCATGTGGGTTAGTGGGCCTAAGAGGCTCTCTTGAGAGAAGGGATGTTATTCTGGAGGGGTACTTTTACTTTCTGCTTTATTTCTCTCCTTTATTTTTCTATAATAAGTGTGGGTTATTTTTCTTTTTTTAACCATTTTAACCATAAAGACAAAGGAAATCCATATTGAGATAAAGTCAAACTAAGAAAGGTCATAGGGAGAAAGAAAACATGGATTGAGAAATGCCGCTGTGATTTCACAGTAAGCCAGTAACATCCTTTGGGTAGGTGCTTTTCTTAGGAAGTATCCACCATGCAGGCCACCACCCAGGTCTGCCTGGCTCCCCACCCAGGGGAGACCCTTTGAGGGAGATGCTCAAAGGAGGAATGCCCTCCAACGGGCTGAGCAGAAGAGCCCAGTGTGAGCTTCAGGGACTTTGTCGGAGGAGCCCCAGGAGACAGCCTGGCCAGGGTTCCCTCCTGCCCAGCGCAGACCTGTGCTGTAGGCTGGACTGAGGCTCACCGATGGTGTCTGTGAGGCCCCGCACTTCTCGGGCGGCCATCTGGCTCTCGCTTTCTTGTGCTTTTTCCCTTCTGGCTTTCTCCTTTTCCCTGAGGCATGAGCAGAGGAGAAGAGTAAGCCCTGGCCACTGACCCCACACAGGACAGTGACTCCACACAGAGGAGCCTTCAGAGGGACTGCCGGCAGTGGCAATGGCTATGGCCCACCCCAATTCTGGAGATCCCCAGGGCAGTGTCCAGTTTCCCCATGAACACTGCCTGGGTGTCCTTAGCCAGAAGAAGCTGCAGGCTGGAGATGGAAAGTTGGGTCCCTGCACTCCGGGAGCCTGCTTTGGCTCTCGTGGTAAACCAAGCGTCATGTTGGCCCAAACCATTTCCACACAGGGAACCTGAGGATCAGAAGGGTCATGAGCAGCCCCATAAAGCTCTCAGCACGCATCCTCATTTGTTCCTTCACTAACCCAGAGTATGTGGTAGCCGGGGCAACCCCATTTTCCAAGGAGAAGGGGACATAGAGAAGCCACTGTCCAAATCAAAGCCAGGACTCCAAGACCCATGACTCTAAGACCTTGTGACACTGAGGCCTATGGGGCTTGGGTCTGGGAGGAGAAAGCTGGGATCTCAGGACCAATGTCTCAACGGAGAGGACCAAGGGGGTGTAGATGCGACATTAGCATTGGAATAAAATCCACGAAAGCACCATGTACAGGCAAGCACCACAGAAATCCCAAAGTTTTCTGTGACCACTGCATTCGTCGAGGTCCCCATGTGTCCAGTACTTTCCAGTCATCTCCTCATGAATCCTCACTGCAGACCCAGCAGGGAGGAAGGCTGCAGGGCTGGGCTGCAGCTGACGAGGGCCCAGGCAATCCTGCAGCGGGGTATTTCAGGCCTTGTTATTCTAAGTGCCCCTGGCCCAAAGGAGTCCTTTAGGAGCCCCCCAGGACAATGAGAGCTACTGTCAGCTGTGGCTTCTCAGCCACCTACACCTGGGACTTGGGGACTTGCTTAATACTAGTGGCGATCTACCCCCTAGCCTGGGTTGGTCTCCACCCTCCCAGGAGCCCTGCCTGTGCGAATGGGCAGACAGAGAACTGGCATTCGCTGGCCAGATTTTTAAGCACTTGCTTGAGGCCTGAGGAAGATGAGGCATCCTGACTCTGTCACTTCCATTCAACCTAGTCTGGCCTCCACTAACTCTACGGATGTCTAGAGGAGCTGGTCCTAATGGCTGGAGTGCCAACTCAAAGGGAGCAGAGAAAGAAGAGTAGGAGCAGCCAGGGAGGTGTGTGGAGAAGCCTAGGGGCCAGGATTCTGGAGGAAGGAGCGGCAGCCAAGGGTCCACCCAGGATGAGAGTTGACAGAAGTTTCCAGGTGACCTCTACAAGAGTGGTTCGGGTGGGGAGGAGTTGGACAGCTAAGGGCTGATGGGCACTGAGTCAGGCAGAGTCTCCTCCAGACACTTGGTCTCAAGGGAAGATTAGGAAGGCAGAGACAGGGCCGTGTTGGGAGGGAGCAATGGCTGGATAGGCTCTTCTTTCCAGAAGGGAGATGCTTATGTGACAGAAAGAGGTTTAGGGCAGGTCAGAGCCCCGGGTTTGGTGCTTGAGAAGGGCTCCCTGCAGAGGGAGAGGGAGAAGGCTGGATGAGAGGATGCTAGGAAGCCAAGGCTGCAAGTGGCTCTTTCCCAGTCCCTGGGAGGCACCGGGGGTAGCCCAGGTGGGTAGGGAGGTCCTGCTTGTAGCTTCCCTCCTGTGTAAATAAGGGACTCCTGAGTGGAGACTGGTAGGCAAAGAGGACCTGGGGGAGTGTGGTAGGCTCAGAGAGCTGCTGCGAGCCTCCAGCCTGGTTACCTAGAGGTCCAGCTAGGGCTGCCGCATCTGGGAGGAGCCTCCCTATGAACTGGGTGATTTCGCCCAGACCTAAACTGACTTGGGAGGGAGGTTGGGGGTTCTCCTAGGCAGGGAGAAGGATGCGAACTGAGGAAGGTGAATTGGTGAGCTGCTGGGACTGAGCTGGCTGGGAAGAAAGGAAAGGCCAGAGAGGCTGTGGACAGAAGCGGAAGGGAGGGAGACACTTCTCAGGGACATCTGAGAGAGATTCTGGATGTAAAGTTATGACCCTAGTCATTTTGGCAGGTTACAAACATCTGATTCTGCCCAAGCCATAGGGAGCTCTAATTATGTCTGGGACAGAGCTGGGCTTATCTCTCTGTCCCAGGAAGCCACAATGTCCAGCACAGCACAATGCCAGCGCCCTCCGTGACAAGGGCCAGCGGCACCAAGAGCTCCTGCCTGATGCTGTTTTTGGATGTAGGGAAGACGGCTGACTCTAGGCTGAACTCTGGGGAAGACGAGACCCTCAGGAAACACAAGGAGATATCAAAAGACCCCAGCGCTGGATGAGAAGAGCTTAGCTAGGAGGGGGCTTCGGAACTTGTGGGAGCCAAGGTCACAGCCAGCTGCCACATCTCCCTCCTGGAAAACATGGTGGATCTCGGCTGCTTGTGCCTCTGTGTCCTCTCCAGGGCATCAGGCTGGGGACAGGAGCTGAGACAGGCTGGCCTCAAGTGTGGGCTGGAGTGGGGCAGTGGATGCACCCATCTGTGGGTAAAGGTGCTAAGAGTCAGAAGCCTCAGAGGAGGTTCCTCTGGGGAAAACGGAAAGACTGGGTCAGGGCAGAGAGCTGAACCCAGCATTGGATCTGTCCTTGCCCCACAGAGGGTGTGAAGGACAACAAAGGCGGTAGAGGAGACAGCAAGCAGAAATGGGCATGCTTAGGAATCTCAAGTTTACTTGTGAACTTGAAAGATCACAAGGAATGCCTGATATCCCTGTCCTATTCCCACCTGCTCCTGTCTCAGGGAATGGCACATCAGCTGTCCACCAAGCACTCAGGCCAGAGACTAAGGACTCCTGGGAGGCCTCTCCAGCCATCCAGTTCACCGCCAAGGTGCCTGCACCACCAGACTCCCTGCACCACCAAGATTGCAAAGATGACTGCAGTGCCTTCTCTCTGGCCTCCCTGCCTTCTCTTGAAGCCCTCACTCCTGCATTTTGCACAGAGTTGCCCAAGGGACCTTAGCTATGCAAATCAGCTGCTCACTTTGATAAATTCCAAAACACTGACTGTGGCCTGCAAAGTGCATTCCAGCTTTATCTCCTGCCCTCTTTCTCCAGGCCCACAGAATGGGCCAAGCACATCCTCAGAGCCCTGCGCCCATCGTTCCCTTCCTCACCCTCTGGTCTCAGCTAAGGCTCCTCCTCAGAGAGCTTTCTTGATTCTGAGTCAATGCTTTCCCATCTCTGAGGGGAAGTGCTTATTTATTACTGCCAAGGCCTCAAGTTCCATGAAGCAGGATCCTCCTACCCAGTGCCTGGTCCTAGGCACAAAATCAGTAATTACTGGGGGAAAGAGAGAAGAGCAAATGATCTTCGAAGTGGGTGTGACTGCTTCCCTTTTCAGGGGACGTACTTGAAACTTCATTCCTACCTGGCACTGTATGTCTTCGAAGATGCTGAGGTACCTACTGTGTGTGGGGCGGGGCCTGATTGCAGGACCTACCTGGATAGAACAGGGTTTTCTGTGACCCAGTCACTGGGGAGGCTGTGCATCCACTTCTGCTGCCGAAGGGTCATCATCTCCCCTTTGGGAATCTCCACCTTCTTCATCACAGGTGTCCTGCCACTCTTTGGGGTCACAGAATGCTCCACAGCACGATTCCTGGTGGCCACCAAAGAGTGGACCAACTGTTCCTGAATTCACAGAAGACCAGGATAGGGGGCGGTCAGAGTGACAGACGCCCTAGAACCCTCAAGCTCACTGTGCCTCTTAGAACACCACTTGGGGATCTGTCATCAAGAAGACACTTTTCAGGGAAGCCTCCAACTTTACCCCCCACCACACACACACAGAGGAAGGCTCTCCTCCTCCTTTAACCATTATCCAACTACTGCAAGGAAGGTGTGATTTAAGAAATTTAAGAATTGGGGTTGGGGCTTTGGATCAGTGGTATAGCACTTGTCTAGCAGGCACAAGGCCCTGAGTTTGATCCCCAGCACCTCCCCCCCAAAAAAAGAAATTTAAGAATTAAGATGCTCATCTCAGTCTTTTTCATAATTACAAAGAATTTTTAAAAACAGAATTGTCCAATAATAGTGGTTTGGTTGAATAAATATGTATGTCCCCCTTTGATGAACTATTAGATGTTTGTTAAAGATGAAACTTACACAGAAATTTTTGTGACATGAGGAAGTACTGATGAGATGATATATAAACATATCAAATAACAGTACAAACTAAAAACTGCACAGTACGATTTCAATGTTTACAGTGCACAGAAAAACAACTGGGAGTGTTAAGAATGGCATATTGCTTACAGGGAACAGGATTGTGTGAATAATTTAGTTGCGTCTTTGGTTTTTATAATTTCCAAAGATTTTACAGAGAGCATTATTTAGGGCTCAAGTTAGTAATAAAACTTCTATTTAAATAAGCAGTAAAGAACTTCAAAGGAAGGCTTCAAAGTGGTGAGTTTCTTAACAGTCTCATTTGGTCTGTTAGAGAAGACAAGGCAATTTCAACGGAAAACGTAGTTAAGGGTCGTTTGCTTTAACACTGGTGTGTGTGTGGGGGGGGGGTGGCTCCTAGATCCAAAGAGCAGCCACTAGCACCCATGCGGCCTGTAAATGCCCAAGGACAAGCGAAGGGGTCTGTTAGGAGAAAAAGCAGGTTTCAAAACACCAGTACAGAATGAAACCCAGTTTTATATAATAATAATCAGAACAGCTTTATGCATGAGAAAAATACCCAAGGTACTGAAAGGTTAATCCTGCATGTTTCTGAGTACTGTAATTTAAATTGAAAATTTCAATTTAAATTTTCTAATTTTCAAGAATAGGCATCCTAATTCTCTGTTAGTACACTGTAAAAATTAATAAGAATTATTTTTAAAGCAAAGTAATTTCGAAGTCCTCATTTCATTAGGTTGCCAGGCAGGAACGCCTGTAGAGGGAGGGGAGTTTGGCGGGAGCAGAGGGGAGTTTGTGGGTACAGGGGGAAGGCGTGACTGAAGAGGGACAGTGGGCAGGCCCTACCTGAGCCTGTAAGATCCGCTGGTAGACTTTGCCGGTCGGAACCTGGGTCACCTTCCCCACTGACGACATCTTGGCGCTGGCCTGGCCGGACGCCCCTGCCGGAAGCCGCCGTCCGGGAAACACGTCGGCTGTTGGGTCTCAATTCCTACCCAGCTGGGAACCGATGCCCGCCCAAGGGGAGGGGGTGCCCCGGGCCGGTGAAGGACCCCGGGGGGCGGGGGGCGGCAGAGAAGGACGGGGGCGAGGAACAGCCCAGAAACAAACCTCGAATGAACCGCGAACTAGAAGGAGAGGAGGAGGCTGCTCTGCCCCTCCGCGCAGGGTGCAAATCCGACCGGGACTTTGGGGACACTAAAAATGTAGGATTATTGTTTCTGCTTCACCCTGCCAAGTTCTTCTGGGACAAGTAAACGCACCCAAGGTGTTAGGTGGGATTGAAACCCCACCCTGGCGTTGACCTCGGGTCCAGGACCGCCCGCCATCCTCCAGGCGCGGGGAAGGCGAAGGAAGGGCCTGACTGTGGCCCCGCTAAGTAGGTGCCCTGCTGTTTGCTGACTAGACGCAGCCGGCTCCTCCTGGTTCCTCCCTCTTCACCCCCCACCTCCACCCCGCCCAAGCAGCCCGGGCAGCCCCTGGAAGTCCACGAGTCCAGCAGACTGGGGAGGGGCCCTGCCTCAGGCCTGCCGCGCCCCCACCTGCTGAAAGCCCTGCTCAGGTTTGCCTCGACCGGTCCCGCCGAAACCACAGCAGGACGCTCAGGGTCTCCTAGGCAACGCAGGGGGCGTGACGCGCTGGCTCCGCCCACGCTCCATTCCCAGGGAGAAGGTTGCCCTTGGCGCACACTTGGAGTCCTGAAACTCAGTCAACCGCTCCTTTCAAAGCCAGTTTCTTCTCTGTACAAGGGAGTATCCCAGGGAAGTCGGGAGCATCCTGGGCAGCACGTTAAATGTTCTAAAACTAGATCTGAGCCTCCGTGGTTAGGATAACCCAAACTATCTACACTTGGCCTTGGTTAAAACCAGTCTGTGTGGGGAAGTAGCACAGGGTAGTGCTTGCCTATAATAATCCAGAAGACTTTCTGCAAGAGGCATACAAAATAAATGTGATGAATGTAACCATTATATGTAAAATGTACCAATACATGCTCTTGGTTTAAAATAAAAATAAAATAAAATAAAATAAAATAAAATAAAATAAAATAAAATAAAAAAAAATAAAAGAGGTTGGCGGCCTCAGAATTCAGGGCTCAAGGCTTGCCTGGCCCGAACTGAAAATGCTTGTGGTTGGCATCAAATGGAGTTTCCTATATACTGTCTAGGCCTAGGGATATCCAGCTCCTTCGTAGAGAATCCCTTCCTTGGCAGAGATCCCTGTTAGACTGCTAATAAATACTCCCCATGCCAGCTTCCTAGAGCATTCTGGGAGCAAGTGATTATTCTGTCCAGTCTAGGATTGAAAATGAAGAAGCAGTGGGTATAAAACTCTTTTATTCTCATTCTTCGGTCCAGGAATTTAACAAGGTGAAATACTGTAATGAAGATTCAATTCATTTTCGTTGAAAAAAGAAAAAGTGTAGGTGACTGAGGGAAGAGTTGAAAAACACAGTAAAGTAGAAAATGTTCAGGAACTTTGCTGTCTCTATTGTCTTTCCCATCCAAGGAGGGTTTACTGGCTTAAGCATTAAGCAGAAACACTGCTCCCCCCTCCCACTGTCTGGGTTGTAGACATTTCACATAGATATATCACATATGATGTTTTGTTCTGAATAAATTGCATGTAGAAAATAACTCAATAGAGAAAATAAAAATAATCTACAATCTCACCACTAAGAATTCAACTCCCTTCATTCTCAAGTTTCGAGGCCTTCGTTTGTGTTCAGATCAAATGTGGAAATTTGTGTTTGGCTTTGGGATAGCAATTCCATTGCCCTCCCCACTCAACAATGTTCCCGCTAGAAAGACTAACCAAGTGAAAACACTTGGTTAGTCTCCTCCCTTGTTTAGACACAGGCCAGAAGCCAAAGACATGAAACGGAAGAGTGACGCCAGCCTCTGGACAAGAAGCAGGAGAATCAGAACATTACCAATTCTCCAGTGCCCATTTTTATATACCCTCCCCAAGTCACTGCCCTATGTGCCTCAAAGATGATAAGTATTCTAACTCCTGAATTAGTTTTGTTTTAATTTTTTTATTTAAGTGGAATCATATGCAATAAATCCCTTTTTGTTGGGCTTCCTTCATTATGTTTTTAAATTTCATATTTCTTTTAAAATTTGAGTGTAGTATAGTATCTCCTTATTAATAATATAATCCATCTTATTTATCCTTTCTAGTATTAATGCACATTGGGTTTTTTTCCAGTTTGGGAACATACCAGTAATGCTGCTCTGGCCATTCTTTTGCCTGGTGGACCTATGGTGGCATTTCTACTGGGGGTGTGCTTATGACTGGAATTATTGAGTCATAAGACATGTGTGTGCCCATCTTTAGGAGAAACTACCAAAGAATTTTTGAAAGTAGTGATAATAATTTATATATATCACAGAGTAGGGGAGTTCCTGTAGCTCTTCATCCTTACTTGATATTTTCAACAGTTTTTATTTTAGCCAATATGTAGTAGATTAACATTATGGTTTAATTTGCATTTTCTTGATGAGCAACAATAGGAGTACCTTTTCTTGTACTTGTCAGCCATTTGGATATCTTCCTGTGAAATAACATCCATTTTAGTCAGCTTTCTGTTACTCTAACAAAATACCAGGGGTAATTAATTATAAAGAGAAAAGGTTTATTTTGGCTCATGGTTTTGGAGGTTCCAGTTCAAGACTGAGGCTTTGGGCCTCTAATGAGAGAGCACCTCATGGCAGAAGTGCATAGCACATCAGCAGAACAGAGAGAGATGAAGGGACCGGAGTCCACAATCTGCATTTGAGGACATATGCCCAATGACCTAAGGACCTCCCATAAGCACCTCCTAAAGGTCCCGCTACCTCCCAGTAGTGCCAACGTGGGGACCAAGACTTTAACACATGGACCTCTGGACAATACTACTCATATTCAAATAGCAACACCCAAAGTCAAACCTTTTGAGAGTTTATGATGTCAGGCACTAGCATAAAAGTGTTTATATGTATTAACTCATTTTATCCTCAAAATAATTTTGGCACTAGGGGGCTCTACCCTCTTTTTACAGATAAAGAAAGTGAGTGGAGAAAGGCAAAATAATTTGGTTGATGTCACACAACTGCAAAAATAGTGGTATGGGCATCCTAATTTTCTCATTTTTTAAAAGGATAATGGCAAAGCTTGGTTGTAGAAATTATGCTGAGAGACAATCTGGCAAGCACACCCAGCAACAAGACTGACTTTACATTAGGTACTTAATAATGATAACCAACTTCCAATTGCTTTGGGACTTATGAGGTAGATGGGGATTTTTCTCTACCATGTTATAGGGTCCTCGTGATACTTGCCCAGACTCATGAGGGACTTTGCATGGACTATATAGGTCCCCAGCCATCACAGTTCTTATATTTGAGCATGAAAATTTTGGGTAAATTTCCCTGTGGCTCTACACAAGGGAAAATGCCCAAGCCTCCCAGCCTGGCATTTGGGCATCCTTGGAACGGTCCTAAACAGCACCCTGTACTCTCACATGCTACATGGCTCACCCTTGTGAAACATCCTAGCGCTTGCCTGCCCACACAACTTTGGTCTTATTGTCACCTACCTGGAATGCCTGACCACCCCATCTCTGCTTCCTCAGACAGGTGAATTTCCTAGGTGATCCTACCCTTGTCAGAGAGAACCTGAGCAGCTTCTCTGTAAGCAAGGCCCAGGTAAACTCTGATTTACTCCTCACCCCAGTGGCTGTGGGACAGAGAGCTCATTGTATGCCTGCTTGTCCTCCTAGATTAGGGCTAGGATCATGGATTTCCTTCTCTCTTACCCACCATCAAGCCTGGATAAAAGGAAGCAACGAGAACCATGTTGGACTGAAGGACATACTCTGTTTCAGAAAGAAATAGAGGATCTCTTGATATACACATTTTATCACCTTCTTCAGTGACAAAGTTTGCCTTGGCAACAAACTTGGTGCTTCTTCTAGGTAACTCCCAGCCGCCTACCCTCAACGGACCTTGGAAGTCACCAATGGGCAAAGTTTGTTCACTAGTCTTTTCTTTAGTTCTCCGCCCCCTCTGCTAAGGAAGTGAAACAGTCCTGAGACTTCAAACCTCAGACCAAGTGGCCATCCCATAGTAGCCACGTTATCTGCCACGTGTGTGGACAGGGCCTGTGCCATCTCATCCCGGGGTAGGGAACAGTAGCTGGCTAGGCTGAGCCTTCTCTTGGGAACAGGTGGCTGGGTTTGGCCTCAGAGTTAGTTGTTGGTGGCCAGTATCAGCAATCTGAGCATGTCAGCAAAAGCTGGGTGAACTCCTGGGAACCAGGCAGTGATTTTGGTTTTCTGAGTATGACGAGTCTGGGGTTGTTGATCAGGGTCTGCAGCAGGAGCCACCTTGTCCTGGTCCTAGCTGAGATGTGAGGACCTAGGATGATAGAGCAGATAGATCTTGGGTAGGAATGTTGGGCGGGAAGTTTACCCTGGCATTCTCAAAGGCTTTTGGAAGAACTCTCTAGAGTGTGTAAAGTACAGCAGAACGAGCTGGATCAGGAACTGGAAGCAAGAGGGAGGTTGGAGGGATGCGAGTTCTCCTCCATACCTGACTGGGAATCTGTAGTGTTGGAACCACAATGAACAATTTGAGCTCTGAAGGGCAGGAAAGCCTTGGACTGTTTGCAGAAGCAACAGGTCAGAACAATCAAATCTGAGCCCCACCTTGGAGTGTGCCTGGCATGTCTGGAATATGAGTTGGAATCGCAAACAAATGGGGCATGGAGGACTCCACTAGCAGAACTAGAGCTCATTTCCAGGACAAGGGAGAGGCCAGTTACCAGGACACAAAGCCTTTGTAGGGCCCATCGTCAGGCTGCCTGGGAGCTAAGCCTCCTGAGCTTCCAGCTGGAAGGGCACTCAGGGAAGAATGCAGAGAAAGGGGACAGGAAAGGGGTAACCTTGGGCATTTCGGGGATCCCAGGGAGCCTTAGGGTATTCCTTTGAAATCTACAGACCCAGTGCAGGATCAAACAGGAGATACTACCTGACGAGGGGCCTAGGCACCAGTATTTGATGGTCTTCTGTAGCTTCCTCTCCCTGTGGCTTGTGATCAGGATGTGGCAAAAGCTGACGAGCACAGGGTTGGTGTGATAATGGTCCACATAAAGCATGCCGACCCAAGCGCTGAACCCTGCAACCCAGAGGCAGGTTGAGCTGGGTGGTAGCTCCCAGCATGGCCCAATTTATGCTTTATGATATAACTATCAGTCGGTTTTGCCCCAGTGGCGCTCAAGTCTTTGCTGAGATTCTAGAAAAATGAACTGTAAAGATCTGGAAGTTTCTTAGTGATCACATTCTAATTTGTCCATTTTATGGAGAACTCACAAGCTCAAAGCTCGAGCGCACAAGCTTAGGAGCAGCCAAGGTGAGGACTAGGATGGCCTCTGTGCAGGTATTTTTTGTTTGTTTGTTTGTTTGTTTTTGGTGCTGAGGATCGAACTCAGGGCCTTGTGTTTGCGAGGCAGACACTCTGACCACTGAGCTAAATCCCCAGCCCCACTGTGCAGGTATTAAATGGCTGAGGAAATGAGTGATGGGGGCTGGAAGACAAACAAAAACTGCTTTTGAATTTTCTCAGAAATGCCTTTGGTTTCAGAGTATTTCGATGGAACAGAATATTTTTACTAAATAACTTTCCAATGAACAACACTAATAATTCCGAGATGTGTTCTTTCTCAAAATTTTCAGAGCTGTGTCTTCATCAGCTAACTTCTGTTTGGACAGAATTCGCTACCTTTGACTAGGATTCCCTTGCACCATCTGGCTGCATGTGTTTCTATTGTTCAGGTTCACATTCTCCTCTAGAAGCTAATTTCTGAGTGTAAAGAAAGGTGTGAACTCCAGGCTTGCGACACCCCTCTTCTGAGGCAGCTGCCACAAAGGTGCAAGTCTGGGCCACCCGCTCACTTACCCATGTCAGCTCTCTCGTAGCCACTCTGCATGATGGTCCTGTCGATGCGTGCAATCAGCCACGTGCCCACGATGCAACTGATGAGCAGCCTGAAGAGGCAAGCACCCAGGCCGAGCAGAACATTGTAGAAGAACAGGAAGTAGTTGAAGTTGTGGAAGGCTTTCCTGAAGGCAGAAGCCCAAGGCGGCCCCTCAGTAGGGCGAGGGAGCTAGGCAGGCAGGCTCTGGAGTCCCCAGACCTAGTGGTATCCAACATGGCAACTCTGTCTCTTAGCCTTGTAACCTTGTGCTGTGCGGTAGGCGAGGCTGAGTGACCACTTTACAGCCCTAGAATGAGGGTAGTTTGGGACTGGTGGGGAGGGCCCTGAGCACCAGGCAGGATGAATGTTAGTGGGAGCCGTGCTTGTTTCACACAGTCCTTGGGTTTGAGGCTTCCTGTGTGACAAGAATGTGGTGCTTCCCCACTTTCTGTGGCAGCCAGTCCCTGCCCGGTCCTCCAAGGGAAGCTTCCCAAAGGCCCACCAATCACATGCTTCCTGTTGTCTCTGGGACCAAGTGCAAACTTTGTATCCTGAGGGTCAGGTGCTTTTTTTGTCTTGTCACTTTGGGTCCCCTGCCTTTCCCTCACTAAGGCCACTGTATGGTGACCATTTTTCATTTTCACACTCCCCTTAACACATCCTGCTCTTTTGTAGCTTCCTGCTTCCATCTGTGCTGTGACAGCTGGTGGCCACAGCCTGCCCTCCTCTCTGCCTGTAGAAATCCCGCTGTTCTGTGCGCACCCCTGCTTAGACATCCCACTGGAGTGGAACAACCCCCCATACCCTTCCCCTCCACTCCTGTCTCTCCTCCTCCATCATTCACATTTCTCCTGTGGCCATTTTGCTGGCGTCCTCTTCCTTGCCATCTGTATGCATGTTTGCTCAAGGGGGCTGTGAGCTTCTCACAGACAGGTGTCAGGATTATCTCTTTGCCCTCAGTGCTCAGCTTGCCTCAGTGAATGAATGAATTAGAAAGAATTACCATGTTCTGGGATCTATTGTTCTAAGTCATATTTTGATACACTTCATTCTTACAACACATCTTTAAGGTAAACAAAAGTATTCTTATGTGGGGAACGTGAGGTTCGTAGATGTTTGGTAAGCTCAGGGCTGTAAGAGGTGAGCCAGGACTGCAGCCCTGCTGGACTGGCTCCAGAACCCGCCCTGTCCCCTGTGCCACAGACTCTTAGACAGTAGTCCATTCTGGAACCTGCCAAGGGGGAAGGACAGACAGACAGCTGATGCCCTACAACTGCCCCCTTCCTTCCTTCTCCCTCACCTGTTGTTCAGAGCCAAGGGCTTCTGCTTGTCAGCTGTGCCCAGCTTGGGCTGTAGGAAGAAGCTGGCAGCAATACACACCTGCAGGATCATGAGGCCCACGACGATGAACATGGTGAGGCTGAAACACAGGGCAGGGGACCATGCTGAGGTGTCCTGTTCTACTCTTCTAGGCCCTTCGCTGAGGCCCACGGAGAGAGGAGAGAGATGCTGACCACCCCACAGAACAACAGGCACAAGAGCTCTGTGCTTTATGCTTACAAAACACTCCCATGCCCATTGCACAGATCAGGAAACAGGCTCGCAAAGGGGAGGTGACTTTCCCAAGGCCACATGGTCAGCTCTTCTTGCTCAGAAAGCAGAGTGGCCAAGTGTCCCATTGATATCCTTTTTTACCAGGGGTGGCAGCTGGGTGAGTGGCTTAATGGGTCGAGAATGAAAGAAAGGGGCGGAGGTTTGGGAGGGCTTGAGAAGACTGTGGGAGAGAGGGTGAGGCAGGCTCCACCCCAGACTCACACTGGCTCTAGACAAGTGTAGAACCAAGGAGCTCAGAGCAGGGAGGTCCCCAGAAAGTGCCCCATGAGTGGCAGTGTAGGGTAGCAGTTAAAGGAGGTTCTGGTTTCAGACTGCCTGGCTCCAAATGCTACAGTGTTCTTGGTCTGAACATAAGCACCAGACTCAGAGGTATGAGAAAAGATGCATTGCAATGCTCAATGACGTCAGCATTTGTTTTGTCCTCTGATAGCTAAACCAAGGCCCAGGGAAGAGAAGTCATTTACCCCAAGTCACATGGCACATCCAAAAGGTTAGCCGGGATTCTCTACTCCCTGTTAGGCTGTCCTGTCTCTTACTTTACTGCTACACAAATTTTCCCAGCTGGAAAATGGACATAATGTATCTTCTCACACACACACAGACACACACTGTTGTGAAGGCCCCACATAACGGTGGAAGGGGAAGACTTTTGTAAGCTGTAAGGTTCCCTGCCCTGTGAGTTGGTATGATGGCCCCTACTGGGTGACAGCCAAGACCATGAAACCCAGGGTTGGTGCCCAGGACCCAGAAAGGACAGAACACCCATTCAGCACTTACATCCCCAGGCCCAGCCCTCGCAGCATCTCCAGGCCCTGGTGGTGGATAATGGGCAGCACCAGGCTATACGTGATCATTATGCCACACAGACTCTGCATCACATGGATGATGAGGTAGCCTGGGGGTGAAAGGGCAGGGATCACTAGAGGTTCCTCATGACCCCTGTGCCCACCCTATACCCTCCTCTACCAGAGGCCCTGGCATGTTTGCTGATGCTGTTTCTTCTGCCTGGCATGACCTTTCCTGTCTTCCTGCTCACCTCCCACCAGTATAGGTACAGTTCAAAGGCCAACTTCCCCAGAAAGCCTCTGAGCCCTGCTCTGGGGGTGGATAGTCACTTCCTCCTCTGGGTCACCACCACTCTTCCATACACAGCTCAAGAGGCAGGTGGGGAGACAATGTATGGAGTACGTTTCTCTGCCCATCCTGAAGGTCCCTTGGGAGCAGAAGCTGGGGCTGTTTCCAACCCCCGCCCTCCCCGCAGCCAGGCCTCCACAGGTGCTCAAGAATGTGTGTTGGGTTGTATGGGTCACAGGATGGCACTTACCCCACAGAATGTAGGCTATCTGCCAGCCAGAGTACCTTGCAATGGCAGCCTGAGGTTCAAAAAGAAAACAGTGGCCTCAGAGCAAGAGGGAAGCTTCATCCCTCTGACCCTGGGCCGGTGTCACCACTCAGTCTCAGAACAGAGAGGTGCCTGGAGACTCACCACACTCTCAGATGGGGAAGGGTTGCGTAGCTTCAAAGGGAGAAAGTGTTTATTTCCTGCCCACAGTTTCTTCATGTGCTTTCTGGAGAGAAAGTGGGAAATTAAATAACGTTCATAACTATGGCTCTTTATGTAAGTCACGACTAGACAGATATAAACAGCAAGGCCTGCACAGGTGGGTTGTGGTCCACCATACTGACTAAAGGTCAGAGTGCAGTTCTGATTTGCCTTCAAAATCTGAAAGTTTAATACATTTTGTAAAAATAACGTATATTGACCAAGTCACAATGGTGATTGAATGTGATAGGTGAGATTGTGCGTGATTTTACTTCCTTCGTTTTGCTTTCTATACTTTCCTATGATGACTATGTGTTATTTAGGTAATAAGATTTAAAAAGAGTTAAAAACAGAAACCAACATTATTGATAGCCTAATTGTATAACAATTTAAAAGAAAATAAGAAGGAGCAACAAGCCCACGCAATCCCTGCTCCCTTTCCCATGTTCTAGTCTAGTCCTTGACTCTCTACAGAAAGATCAGGTTGATATTGTTATGTTCCTAGTCCACAGTTGCATTTGTGCTGTGCTTTTTTTACTCAACATTCTCTCTCCAGCATTTTTCCAGGCTCTTTTGCACATTTCATGACCACTAAATTACAAATTCTTAGAATGAAATAAAGAATGTAAATACCTCGATAATTTTAAAACATATTACACTTTGAAATGAGAATATTTAGGATACATTGGATTAACTAAAATATATTATTAAAGTGAATATAATCTGTCTCTAGTTACTATTTTAATAGTGCTTACTAGAAATTTCAAAATTGCAAGGTGTGAGCTTCAACATGTTTCTGCTTAGTAGCACTGGAGTTGAATGTGCTACCACCAACACACACACACACACACACACACGCGCGCGCACACGCAAACATGGACGCATGCACACACATGCCAAAAAGTTGTGGTACACATAGAAAATTTCTGGAAGGATACACAGAAAATAGTTCACAGTAGTAGATAGCTTGGGGCAACACATTAGGGATCCAAGTGGGAGAAAAATTTACTTTACACTAAATATTCTTTCTTAAAGTACCTGTATATAGGTTACAATATGGTTGAGAGAAATTTAAATGTTGGCACAGTGCTAGTACCCAGTAGAGGGAAAAGTGCTTTCTCACCCATAATTTCCTATGTCCCATCGTCCTGATAAGGAGGCAGGACGGGCCTTGTTTCCCCAGCTGCCTTTTCTCTTCCTTCCATTCCGCCACCCTCTTCCAGGTCCATCAGCCCCCTGTGCAGTGGGGTTGTCCCCAGCTGTGCTCAGATGTCTCACTAAAAATCTCTAAGCTACATGTACACTGGGCGGGGTGGGGGACAATAATACCAAAATTGATACCGGCATGCAAATGCAAATGCTCACTGTGTGATTAAAGCTGTCCCCTCTCCCTGCCCTGCTGGTCTTGAGACTGATGTTCCTGGTCCCCTTGAGCCAAACCGACTTGCTGGGAGCCCAGTGTTACTGGGCGCGGAGAGCACCCAACAGAGACACCACGTCTGACACCCAACAGAAATACCACAGTATACAAGAAATACCAAGGATAACAAGGTCTCTGTCGGGGTGGTCAGAAAGACTTGATCATCTGGTAATTGCTTGATGTGTTACTTAATTCTGTTGAGTTCCAGCTTTCTCAGCTGTAAAAGTGGAGGTTGAAAGTACCTAACTCCGGGTTGTGGTGAAATTCAGGTGAGCGCTCTAAGCAGCATGCTAGCTCACCACAGAAATTCGAGTCAATAGTTGGTTTTTCTTCCTTTTTACCAAAAGATGTGGCTATTCCTGGACCTCGTGTTCACTTCACGGGCCCATTTTGGGCCCTGTAGGCACTGTTCAGGGTTTTTGAGAAAAGTATGCCATGTACATTTCTGGCTAAAGCCAAACAAACGACTTCCAGAGTTCTCTCACCTGTAACAGGCCAGAATATGGAACAGATAGCTCACACATGTGAGTGAGGCAGGTAAAATGGTCACCACCCAGGCTCCTGAAATAAGAGGGCTGATATAAAAGGCCTTGAAAAATAAACGCCAAATGGAATATTCAAGCTGCAGAATCCTGCACTGGAAAGGTCTAGGTAAAATCTATTATGCTTCCTTCACCACATTTCTTGCATAGTTAACTTTTGCACATTTTTCTGTTTCATTTTAGTCATACACAGCCTTGATACAATGTATCTCTGCACACACCTCTCCTTTGGTGCTAATGTTTTCACCATACAGTAAATAAAAGGAAGGGAAATTATGGAATGCAGACATCATCAGTACACCCAGCCCATGGAAAACATCGTTATTTGACTTCTCATTGCCATTGTGGGGGCGGGGAGGGGTTGGTGACACAGCATCCAGGTATAAGGAGAACTGGGATCGAGAAGTCCTCACTGTTCATTTGTCCATCCTTCAGGAAGTTCTTGACATTTAGAATCTAGTGTGGCTTCAAAAAGATCCTGTATTTATGAGGGAAGAATGTAAAAACAGGGAAAGACAGTGACTTTTTGGTTTAAAAGTTCTGTAGAAGCTGAATTTCTATAGGTACAGAAAAAGCATTTGATAAAATCCAACATCTCTGTGTGATTAAAAGCACTTAGCAAACTAAGAATAACAGGAAAGTTCCTTAGCCTGTACAAGGCATCTGCTAAAAGCCCACAGTGAATACCATACTTAATAGTGAAAGACAGAAAGCCTGAGGAATAAGAAAAGCAATGTTAGCCCTTGCCAATTCTAGTTATTATTGTACTGGGGGTTCTAACCAGTGCAATTAGGCAGGAAAAATACAGTGCATCCAGATCGAAAGGAAGAAAAACAGAACTCCTTCTGTCTACAAATAGCATGATTTTGCATGCATAAAATCTGAGGAACATACAAAAAGCCATTAGAACTAATGAATGAGTCTCTCAAGTGTTTAGTTACTTTCCCTATCACTGAGACAAAATACCCACAATTTAAAAGAGTCATTTCTAGTCCAGAGGTTTATTTTGGCTCATGTTTTAAGTGCTCATGTTTTTAGCTGGCTCCAAGGCAGAAACAGAACGGTGGAGGGGCATAGCAGAGGAAAAGCTGCTTACTTGGTAGTGGTCAGGAAGCGGAGAGAGAAGCAAGGAGCTGGGAAGGAAGATAGACCCTTGCAGGTCACACCCTCAGTGACCTGCTTCTTCCAACCAGACCCCACCTCCCAGAAGCACACTCAGTGGCTGACTACAATGCCCCCCATAATTCACTTTCCACACACATGAGAATTTGGGGGGACACCTCCAGATCTAAACCCTAATAGCAAGGTTTGCAAGATACAAAACCAATTTATAAAAATCACTTGTATTTTTATACTCAAGCAGTGAACAATCTGAAAAAGAAAATGATTGAATTTACAATAGTATTAAAAACCAGAAACACTTAAGAACAAACTTAACAATAGAACATACAACTTGTATACTGAAAATTTAAAAAAGATTTTGAAGGGAACTAAATAAAACCTAAATTAATGAAAGGACCTCTCATGTTCATGGGTTGGATATTCATTGCTAACACAGCAATACTCTCCGAATTGGTCTATAGACCAATCTCTGTTGAAAATTCAACAATTTGTGAGGTAAGGATCTAACTTCAGTATCTGCTATTGGAGTATCTACTTGTTCCAGCATCATTTCTTGAGAAGCATATTCCTTTTCCACTGAATTATCTTGTCATCTGTTGATAAAAGAGTGACCATAACATAATCGCTGTGATAAGGCAATCGCTATATCCCAAATCTCGACTAACGCACAGAATAAGAAAAACTGCCATAAAAGCCCCAGAGAGGGTAAGGGAAGACCTCACTGGAAGGGAAGAATGAAAGGAGTCTGTCAATGAGAAAACAGAAAGCTGACTGACTCCCGCCAGAGCACAAACATGACCTCACTTCTTTCACTGGATGCCATTATCTTCCCAGACGAGAATGTATTAAACTAAGTCTCACAGGACAAGAGCGTAGCTGTGTTAAAGGTGGAAGAGAACACTCCGTGGCTAGAACAGAGACAGAAATGACGATCTTCACACATAAAATTTAGAATGAGTATTATTGGAATTAAAGAGTAGAATATGCTCTTAAACTGTTATGCTCAGTTATTCATCCTGCTGAAGATAGATCTGCACAGCAAATGAATAAAATGTTCAAGGGCAAGAGTTAACTATGACAGTGTGCAAGGGGCAGTCCCTGCCTTAGTGTTCACGCCAAAGATAACTTTCCACAACACCTAAAAGAAATAATTTGTTATTAAAGCTGCTCCCCTCTGGTTTTGAAACTCTCCCAGGAAATGAGTCTTAAGGGGAAACCATCATTTGCAACATCTGCCTTATGACAGAAGGAACACTTGTGGTTTACAGTCATCAAATATCAGCTGTAAAAGGGTTTGGAAACTATTTAGCACTGCTCTGCAAGCCCCACTTCACAGATAAGGAAACTGAAGCCAAGAGACAGTCGAGATTTGCCCTGTGATACAAGGTGACTTTATCCTGATGAATTGTCCAGGTCTTTTCTTATCTGGGCATAGTGGACAACTCCTCTCCCCTCACACATAAGAGACATACGATTAGGATAGGTCATTGCCAAAGGAAGTTTTCATTCTAAGATGAGGTTACTTTCCTTTTGTTCATAAGAAAAGGGGAAAGAAAGGACCTAAAGAGACATTTTTCAAAAGGAGACATACAAATGGCCAAGAGACATATGTGAAAAAAAAGTTACCACTAATTATCAGGGAAATATAAATTAAAGCCTCAGTGAACTGTTTTATCACCTCCCACCTGTTAGAATGGGAACTATTGAAAAGACCAAAGATAACACGTGCTGGCAAGGATGTGGAGAAAAGGGAACCGTGTCACACTGGTGATGGGAAAGTAAATTAGTACAGCCATTATGGAGAACAGTATGGAGGCTCCTCAAGAAATTAAAAATAGAATTACTACATGATCCAGCAATCCCAATATGGAATCAACCTAAGTGTCTATTAACTGACGAATGACTAAAGAAAATGTGCCACATACACACAATGGAATACTCCTCAGCCATGAAGAAAGATATTCTTCCATTTGGGACAACCTGGATGAATCCAGAGGACATTATGCCAAGCGAAATAAACTAGGCACAGAGAGACAAGTCCCGCATGATCCCACCAACTTACGGAATCTAGCAAAGTTGAACTCACAGAAGCAGAAGGTAGAATGATGATTACAGAGGTGGGCAGTGGCAGAGGCAAGAGTGTAGAAATATATTGGTCAAAGAATCCAAAATTTCAGCTAAATAAGAGAAATAAGTTCAAGAGATCTATTTTTAAAAATGACTTTCACTTGAAAGTTACTTTTAAAACTCTTTATATCATTGTAAAGAAAAGCCAAGATTTGGTGTATTATTTTTTTCCAAAGGAAGAATACAGGGTCACTGCAGGTCATCCCACTGGCATTGAACAAACAGGCTATTTAAAAGAGAAAATTCATAGGGCAGGTTTTCTGTAGACTTTAACAAAATGACCTGTGTCTTGACCCCTTTTGTCTTTCTGGTCAACCCAGGGAGGCACAAATCAACATATTTTTCTCAAATGTCTGGTAAGTGGTTCTAGTACTAGCAGCAATACTTGCCACACATACACCCCTGTCACCACTTACCAATTCCTCAGTTTCCCCCACAGCGCGGGCAGATGGTTTTACCTTTGGCAACGCTGATCAGCTCTTGCACCTGCAGGATGAATGGGGTCAGGACCCCCGTGTGGTTCATATGAGAGATGTAGTTCTCTAGTTGGCCTTCAAACACATCCAGCTTGTCTCTCACATGCACGAACACGCAGAACTCAATGACAACAAACTGGGGGCACAGAACAAAGGTCTCAAGGTCCACCCCGAGCCTGGTTCTGCGTGGGGACAACAGGGATCGTGCTCTGGTTTGGGGCCAGCCTTTTCCAGGCCTTCACCACCCTTCTGAAAATGACCCCAGACACCAGTTATTCTAAAATGAATGGACTGTGTCCTTGGACGACCTCACACTCTTCTTCACCATGTAGCGTGCAACACTGGTCCCCACAAGGCCTCAAGGGACTCTTTAAACACTGATACGATCAGAGTGAAATGAACGGGCAACCTTGGGGACAATTCCAGTGACATCTCCCATTGCTCTCCTTCATTGATCTCGGCAGGAGCCAAACTGGAGAAGGTGTTTCCATACAAATGTGCTTGCCCACCACCCTGTCAACCTAACCTCGTGTCTCCACATTCTGATCTTATGCCATTACCTGTATAGCTCCTGTTGCTGTTTTTCTTCACCAATCAAAGCATGCTTACCTCTGAAGTGAAGCCCAGACACTATCATCCTATAGGAAGCTTCTCAACCTAGAATGATCCACTAAATTTCTAGAGCACTTTTATCTCATTCTTTTTCTCTCCTAGAATGGCAGGCACCTCACATATGTCTTAGACTCTGAACATCTCCCAGGCCAGGACTATGCTAAGTCAGCTCTCTGTCCCCTCCCAGCTCTTAGTACAGTGCTCAGCATACAGTAGATGCTCAATAAATACTTCAGCAACACCAAAACTCCAAGCGGGTTATTCTGCTGTGGAGGACTCTAGTAGACCCTTAAAATCCATTCACTCTTCTTTGCGCACAAAGCTAGACAACATTTCCCACCTTCCCTTATTTCAGGTGTGGCCACATGACCAGGTTCTTGCCAAAGGAAAGGAGCGGAAAGCACACGTGAAACTTTCATCCAGCCCGCAAAAACATCAGACAAGCATTTCTCCACGCTCCTTCCCTTCTGTTGACTGCATGCAGATGGCGATGAGGTCACCAAAGATGAGGAAGGCACACTGTTCTGGTTAGACATAAAATGGTCTCTAAAAGTCTCAAGTGTTTGAAAGGTGACTGGATGATGGGGGTGTTACACTCATTAGTGGGTTCATCTGAACGTGATCTGCTGCTCGCCTAATGTGCTGTTAGGTGGATTCTGGAGGGGCGTTGCTGGTGCCTTGACCGCGAAGGCCATATTCTTGTCCCTGCCTCCTCCCCGCTCTCTCTTTGCATCCTGGATGTCATGGCATGAGCACTTTTCCTCCGGCGGGCCCTTCTGCCATGCTGGTTCTGCCTGGGAGCCAGCCAGCTTGGGACTGAACATACAAGAAGCTGTGGGTGTTGGGGATTCCGTCCCAGTGATGGAAAAGTAATACACATGCAGTGAAGAACGCTGGGCTCCTAAAGCCTGCACGGAGGAGAGCTGCCCACCTCCTCTCAGCAGAATAGTGTGAGCAAAAATACATCGTGGTAAACCAACTCAAATTTAGGGAGCTGACGGGCATCAGCATAACCTAATACATTCACTTAAAAACCAAATCATAGGACTCACTTAAGTAGGTGACATCCTGGTACATTTTCAAAATTAGGCTTTACCTGCTGGTCTCCACCTCAGGGAGATCCTCCTGCCTCAACCTCTCAAGTGCCAGGATTATAGGCGTGTGCCACCATGCCATTTGGACACTGCTTTTGACTCACTCATTTCACCTCAGATGATTTTGGCCACATAAAATGTTTTGATTCTACACTTAATAAAACATTGAAGTCAGAATCATGTCACCGATTAAAATTTTTGTGAGAAAACAAACTAAAATGTTTTGATTTTTGATCTATTAAAAAATATAGCACCATAAACTAATTCTAACTTATCCCCTTATTTTGTTTATTTTTCATGGTGCTGATGATCTAACCCAGGGCCTTGAGCATGGGTTCTCCTGCTGAGCTATACCTCCAAGGTTTTTACTTTTCTTATGAGACAATGTCTAGGCTGGTCTCAAATTTGAGATCTTCCTGCTTCAGCCTCCCAAGTAGCTGGGTCTAAAATCACATACCACTACACCTGGTTTCCATTTTTATTTTTAATTCACTAACATTATTTTTGTTGGGATCGATTATTTTATATTTGAATGATGTGACTTTCATTCGCAGCATAATTTGCTGACTAAAGAATCTATCACTGTAAGCTTTCTAAAGTTGTTATCTCTTTAACAACTTTTCTGTATCGAAGTTTGTGTGTCCAATGATTTCCTCTATAAATTTTTAGTCAGTGATAAATTTCATCACATGGACTTTTAACTGTTACCAGTTTTATTTTATGTAGGTTAATTTTCCTATAACACTCGCCATGTGGGTAAAAGTGTCCTTTGGATCAAAATGGTAGAGTCGAGGCTGTATACTTATTTGACCTAGCACAGATCCATTCTGACCCCACCGTCAGGACATACTCTTCGCCTTAAAGACTCCATCACCCCAGTCCTCTCGGGGCCCCATTTAGAGAACAGAAAAGGATTTTCATTGAGCTACTTACAAGGTAGAGGCAGATGGAAGCCAGCACAATGGTCCCAATCATTCTGCTTGGGAACTGGAAGCAGGGGTCCCACTCATATATCCTGCTTTGGAACCAAGACTTCTTTCCTGCTCTGTGAATGAAGAAATACCAAGAGAAGAGGCTGTGGTAGGTGAGCAAATGCCCTGTTCTTCTGGAAATACCACCATCTCCTCTGCAGCTTGGAGTTCAGTGCAGAGAAAGAGGACCAGTAGCCTTCGCTGTGAAACAAAGACTTGGAGCGACACCTGGGTCCGAAGGCATCAGTTAAGCCCCTCGCTCCAGCTGGCCCAAAGCTGGCTCTGCTCGACAGCTTAGATATATGAGCCCACCAGTCTCTTCTCTTGCTTTGGTCCACTTTGGGTCGATTTCTCTTACAAGCGAACAAGACCAGGCCCTCCTGCTCCTCCCAGGGCCCTTGGGGGTGGGGAGGGAGGTTCATCAGTGCTAGTGCGACCTCGGGGTGAAGGACCAGAGTGCGCTTACTGCGGCTGGGCCTTCCTCAGCAGCCGCTTGACGTGCTCGGCCTGGTGGGTTTCCAGAAGCTCGGACTTCTCTTCCTGTGAGCAAAGAGGCAGGGATGCTTTGGCCCAGACATTTGCCTTTGAGGTTGTTCTCTAGGAAGGGTGATCGCCACAGAGGGCAGGAATTTGAACACAAGATTTAGCCCTTCCCAGGCAGCTGCCATTTCCGGGAGGGAGGAACAGGAGTCAGTTCCTGTTCACCAGGTACCCGCTCCCCAGAAATGCCAGAGGCCTGGCCGTTCTTGGCTCTGTGGTTCCCAAAGATGCCAGTGAGACTTCTCCCGCGAGACGCAGTTATTTCTCATCATAGTTCAAGCCACTGAATCAAGAGTCATATTCCTCATATCCCAGAGTTTTTACTGTGCATGAAGGGGAGATTCTTTTACTAATTTCTCATCTTTTTCAGCATACTTTGAAATGTTCACTCCAAGTGCCCTGAGATTTCCACAGTGGCTTCCTATTTTGCTACATGTGTTGAACGTAAACATTACTTCTATGAGCTCCTGTGTACCCAGGATGCTGGGCAGACCCCGAAAGATTTCCTTCAAATCCTGACTGGCTTCTTGCTTTTCTGTGAGCTTCAGGCGAGTCACATCTCTATCCTTCAGGTCCACTATCAGTAAATGGAGAAAATACTACCTTCCTGAAGGTGATTGTGAGCATTAAATAAAACACTATCTATAAGGTACAATGCCTTCCAGAATAAGAATCCATTAAGTAATAGCTATTATCCTCTTATTGAAGGAAAATTTCCTTTTCTTCAATTCTTAGCAAAGACATCAACATGATTTTTTCCCCAATAAGAAAGGATACATTTAGATAAACTTTTATATCTTATAAGAAGTACCACATTAGATAAACTTTTTACATTTTGGAAGCATCATTTACCATAACTATATTTGGGGGAAGTACAGGAAGACTCAATTTCCATATTGAAATCTGAAAAGTTTTGAAGCTGTGTGTAGTAACTGGAACACCTTTGTGTTGTTTTCTTTTTTGTTTTGTTGTTAAGCAGCTGCATGGTGTATCATCCTGGTTCTGAGCTTTGCAGTTATTCAGAAACATTCCAGTTGGGCTGGGGATTTAGCTCAGTGGTTAGAGTGCTTGCCTAGCAAGTGCAAGGCCCTGAGTTTGAGCCCCAGAACTCAGGAAAAAAAAGAAAAAGAAAAAGAAAGAGAAAGAGAAACATTCCAGTTCTCCCTCCTTTGAGACACAATACGTCATAAGATTGTATCTTCTCACCCACTTGAAGGTATGTGTGGCTAAATGATGATTTGTCCAAAAAAAAAGTCTGAATGGATGTGAAATCATGTGGAGGCTTTCAAAGCCAGTGTGTACTTCACTAGGTTGTTTTTCTCTGTGCTAACCAGGGATGTTCCCAGGGGAGGCTGTTCCATGAGCCTGTGTGACAGAATGAGGAAAGCATGAGAGAAAGCCACCAAAACACCCTCAACGACATGCAGCAATAGTGCAAGATGATCTTTGATCACATGATTGAGATTTGGGAGTTTGTTACTATTGCATAGCCTAGCTCATCTTGACCATCACACACTCATTTTGAAAAGATAACCAAAACACAAGAAAAACTCAAAGTCAATAAAACAAACTATTGACAACTATTCAAACTCAGGAGATACAGAGGCTAAAGTCATGGCAAGTAAGCCCCAGGGATCAAGGACCCTAAGTTTTGATTCAACAGCAAGGTATAAGGAGAAAAAAGGACCTCTCTTGACCCCAGCATGACCTCCACGCTGGGCTATTTGTCCCAAGTCAGAGAGGCTGCATGTGACAGGGTAAGAGAGTGCCCTGCAACCCAACCCTCTGGGTTCTAACTCCATCTCTGCTAACAGATTGGCTGAGTGACCTTAGGCAACTCAACTCATCCCTCTGTGTGTGAGGCTTTGAATCCAGAATGTGGGAAGTAATGACAGCACCTCCTCCCAGGGCTTTCGTGAGGATTCAATCCATGAGAGCATATGTACTTACCGCCTGGGGCTCCCAGCGCAGGCGCATCCTCAGAGCCTTGACAAACATGTGCAGGAAGCGGCCCAGCAGGAAAGCCAGGCACAGCAGAGAAGGCCAGTAGAACACCAGGGACTCGTACCGCCCCACAAACTGCAACAGAAGCAGAGCCCTGGGTATGGGTCGAGTAGGGCAGGTCCAGGCCACCAGTGAAGCTGGGGACGGGGCTCTGCCTGCTCGGCCAGCTCCCATCAAGGCTGACCCTCTCTGAGTTCTATGTCAGCAGCCATCCCTGCTCCCCAGCCCCACATGGATAGGACAGGCAGCAGCCTTGCGTGCAAGTCTTTGCACCCCCACTTTATTTTATGGAAATAGCTTTTGTGGATTTTTTTTTCCTGATTAGGAAATTAAATGCTCCTTTTGGAAAATATTAGAGAGACACTGAGAGACAGAAGTAAGTAGACAGAAGGAGGTGGTGGGGAGGGAGAAACAGAGCGAAGAGGAAGGAAGGGAGGGAGGGAAGGAAGGGGAACTGACCTATAACTGCCATGAGATTGGGAGCAGCTCCAGCTGATGGAAGACTAACAGGTCTCTCAAGGTGCTGTTAGTAGTCTTTCTGTGTTATCAGTGTCATTTTGAACCTTCTTTTTTTTTTTGTGGTGCCGGGGATCGAACTCAGGCCCTTGTGCTTGCAAGGCAAGCACTCTAATCACTGAGCTAAATCCCCAGCCCTATCAGTGTCGTTTTGAAAGTGGTTTTTAAAAATCATTTTGCTGGGGATTTAGCTCAGTGGTTAGAATGCTTGCTTCGCAAGCACAAGGCCCTGAGTTTGATCCCCAGCACCAAACCCTCCCCTCAAAAAACAACAACAAAAATCATTCTAAGGGGTGTTAAGGGGTTGGGAATTTAGCTTCGGGTACAGCGCTTACCTAGCAGGCACAAGGCCCCGAGTTCAATCGCCAGCACCCTCCGCCGCCAGCAAAATAATTTTAAAACAAATAATATTGTGACTAATCTTTCGCGATTTACTGATTGCTTCACATTTCCAAAGTCACAGTGTTCCCTCTGAGAAATCACAATCTGATGTCGCAATGCTGGGGCACAAGATAGAGTCATGCCGAGAAGTGGAGGGCTCCTACCTTCCCTTCATCCCCTCCAATATATGCTCTGGCTTAGCCTCGACCACTGTTCATATTTCAGTGTCTTTCATCTATACACGTTATAGATTGAGACTGCACCAAATACACAGATCTGCTTATATTATAATCATTTCCCCATATGGTTATAAACGATTTGCAAGCATCAGTTTTAATGCTGTATCATAGTGCATCATTTGGATGAATCAAACTTTATTGAAACTTTACCCTAACATCTGGCATTTTAGATTTCTTCTAGTATCTCATTTTTATAAATAATGTTTCTGTGAAGTCTTCTGAAAACAGGAGGTCGAATCTCATTTCCTTAGTCTGGATTCGCCTCCTGTGGTTTTTAACTGGTGAGTCATATCATCCTCGAGCCTCACCTTTTTGATCAGCAGAACGGGGACAGCGTTAACACTGTTCAGAAGCTGTCCTGAGGGCTCCATGGTTAGTGACAAGAAGAGCCTAGGGCAGAGCAGGTCTCAGCGTCATGGAGAAGGGAGATCCTACCCTCTCCCCCAACTAAGCAGGCATGTTTTGTATTTAAAAAGCCCCTCTGGAGACAGAGATGTCTAAGGTGCCAAAGGAAATAGCATCCCTGTGATTGAGACTCGCAGGCTTCAGGGTTGAAGGGGGCATCTTGTCCGGCAGAGGTCTGCCAGATACATATTCTCAATCTTAGCCCAGAGATATGGAAGGAAGGCCCAGCCTCTGAGCCTTGCTTTCCACCTGGACTCCAGCAGACCTCCTTGTATCACATCTCTCTCTTTTTTTCTTTTTTTTGTGCTGGGGATTGAACTTGGGTCCTTGCGCTTGCTAGGCAAGCACCCTAACCACTGAGCTAAATCCTCAGCCCTGTATCACATCTCTTTAATCCTCCCCGGTTCCTGAGCCCAGGAAAGGGTTGGCAAGGCCCCAGTGGGCTCCAGGCCCAGGGGGCTTCTCCGGGCCCCCTTAATCTGCCTGGTAGCTCTTCTGGATGCAGTGTGATACCCCCTTTTCGTGTTGCTTCTTGTCTTAGTTATTTTTCTCTTGTTGCTGAGACAAAATAGCCAAAACCCAAAGTAAAAGGAAGAAACGTTTATTTGGCTCAGTTTGTAGAGGTTCCAGTCCACAGTCGGCTGGCTCCAAGGCAGGATGGCACAGCAGACAGGCAGAAGGCAGCAAGGCAAGCAAGGGGGATGCAAGCAAAGGGGTAGACAAGCCTCTTTCTGTCCCTTATATTTTATCCAGGCTACTCATCCTTAGGGTGGGTAGCTCTCTCACCCTTAATCTCAGCACCCTTAATCCTAGTATCACATCCTTGATCCCAGCAGAACTATGCCAAACCAATCAGCAGACTAATTTAGTAATCACACACTCTAGATCCAGCCACCTCTGAAAAAGCCCCACCTATGACCACATGAAGCTTTAGGGAGACATTTAGACACAAACCATAACACTTCTTTTCCTGAGGTCCAGGGCTAAAGAGATGAATGAGCTTTCACTAACTCTGGGAAGGATTTCATGGCCAAGTTAAAAGGGGTTCATCTAGTCTAATCTTCCCATTTTATAGAAAGAGAAACTCATGCTACAGAAAGCAGAAAGAAATAGACCTCTTAGTCAGCCAGATTTGACCTCAACTTCCAATTCTGCAGCTTCCTATAAATTATTTAATATACTGGGGCCTCAATTTCCTCACTATAAAGTGGGTGCGACGAACTTTCTCATTTGATGGGGCTGCTGTGAGGGCCATGTGAGAGAATACCCATATGTGAAAGGGAACCTTGATAAGCATCAGGTGCTACACAAATGGGCATATTTTGCACACCTGAGGAAACTGAGGCTCAGCGAGTGATAGAGGCTTGTCCAAGGTCATACTGCAGCTTGGCCATGCTGAAGTGATTGAAGGCCCTAAAGAAAGGTTGTAGGTACTTACCTGACCATGGGGACACTGCGAGACTTGAAGAATAGTGACAGCAAACCTGCAGGAACAGAAACAGTTTGGAGCCCTGGTTCCTTCCCAGCACAGACCCACAAGCAGAAGCTGCAAAAATAGCCCAGGTCTCACTGGCCTGGTCTTACCTTCCCCTCTCTGCACCCCTTGGGAGGGCTGGTTCCCTCCCTGGTTGGGCACCCTGCTCATGACAAAGTAAGTGCGCAAGAAGTTCACTTAATGTGCCCAATGGAAAACACAATCTCAGAATCCTCGTGGGCAGAGGAGGAAGACTTAGGGAGCTCATACTCCTTCCCCTCATCATTTGGGTGGGACATAGAAGGCAAGGGGTGTATCCAGAGTCACACACAGACACATGGCAGAGCTAAGACCCCGATCTCCTGGCTCCATGGCCTAGGGAGGCTCTTCTGCCTCTTCATAGCTGCTCTGAAGTCATGAGGCTCAGGACTTTACCCCATTCAGGACACTTTCCTGGGCACATACAAGTTGGTCCTCACACTCCCACTGAACCCCAGCAGCCTGACAAATTCCCGCTGTCTCTTCTCTCAGGGTCAGCGGCCTGTCAGAGGTTCTTGGAGGAGGCCACTCCACGTCTAACCCTGCACACCTCCCATTTAAATTTCGAAGCCGCACATCACTGAAACTTTGGGATTATAGCTCCTGGTGCGTCAGTAGCTTGTCAGCCCCTGCTGGTCACTGGTCATCCTGATGGACTGGGCCAGAGGAGTCCTGCCCACAGAAAATGCTGGACTGGAAAGAGGCAGCCTCAGCAAGGAAGTTGGAAGCAAGGAAATGAGCTTCCAGGGCCAGAGAGTAGAATTCTTCCTCAGTCACAATTGCAGGCTGTTGCTAGCTCAATGCCACATCTGGTGCTTGGTAATGAGGACACAGAGCGAGGTCAACTTGAGGCCAAGGAGCTCTTGGTCTGGTGGGAGCCATAGTCCATGACCAAGCAACAGGGGAATGCTTAAATTTAAAAATATATATTACGATAAAAGTCATGTGGCCATTAATTCCCCCTCAAAATATGGCACCATGCTTCAAAAACACTTATTCCATCATTCTTGCCACTTTCTGAAGCAGTTCTGGATGTCCTCTTTTGTGAGTGTCTTTAGTTGAGCTGTCAAAGCTGCCCCTGTATCCCGACTTAGTTTAAAATATTTACCTTTCATGTTCATTTTGACTTTGGGGAAAAGCCAGAAGAGAAGCCATGAGAGTGTTAAGAGGAAGCATCAAACAAGTTCCTGCTTCCCCCAGTGGGACCTCACTAGTTTACAGAAATGAATTCTCCTAAATCGCTCACTTTTGGGAATATTCTAATCATGGCCAGTCTTCTGAGGCAGACAGAATGCTGGCCTGACCTTCAGAAGCCTCAGATGTGTTCCAAGAAGGGGCTAAAATGGG